>BGPR01001921.1:168302-186155 GCA_013235015.1 Araneus ventricosus | reverse complement strand
CATTTTGACTTTTATTTAAGTTTTTTCCATTTTGACAAATTTTTTGTTTACTGCAGTCTATAGTTATGTCATATTTTGACAATTCTGGCATTCCTAGGATTATATAAGGTAAAGTATGATCTAGAACATACATAGTCACATTTTTGTTTATGGTACCAATTTTTAATGAAAATGTACATGTTTTAGTAAGGCTAATTGTACCCCGGGTTTGCTGCACAATTATACCTTGAGCATTTGTCATTTTTAAATGGTTTTTTGTCACTAAATCACGTGGGATTAAAGAGATAGTTGAACCAGTGTCTAAAACACATGACAACGGGTTTCTTTTGTAGTATCCGGATACTGTAGGTAATTGTCATTGTTGATTTTCCTCCTTTGGAGGGTCAAAGTTAGGTGGAGCAGGATTGGGAGATGGTAATTGTCCTGCAGAAAGTCCAAATGGGCAAGTTTGTACCCAATGATAAGCATTGGCAATGCCTTGCTTTGTGCAAAGCCAGCATGGTGAAGGTGGCAGTTTGTTTTGGAAATGGGTCTTAGCTTTACTAAAAGGTCTGAAATTCTGCCTAGGTGGTGGAGTTTGGTAATTGTTATTTTGCCTGGGAGGAGAATTTGGTTGAAAGTTATTTGGCCTAAAATTTTGTCTGAGTGTAAAGTTATGGGGCCTAAAATTTCTTGGCTGCCATTGGTTACCATTAACAGAGTTTGTTTTTAAATTTTGGGTGGCAGAATGGCTAGGGTTAATTTAATTTTCATCTGATTTTTGAATTTTGATCAATTTTGTGGCCATTATGAGCCATTCTGTGGGATTGTTAGGGGAATTTATAGCAAGAAGTTGTCTTAGATTAACTGGCAAACCATCCGAAAGTCCTTCAAGAATCATGCTTGTAGATAAATTTAATTGTTTGCCTATTTTTAATTTTTCTTGGAAGTATAAAGTTATATCATCGCCTTCTTTGAATGATTTCGAAGTGAAATCACTCAAATTGACTAGGTTAGGGGCTATGTACTTTTCAGTTAAAAAGGAAACGAATTCCTCCCAAGTTTTAATTGTATCGTAGGAATTGACATATTGAGTTAAAGCATTGTTTTTTAAGTATGCTGTTATGTTGTTCAATTTCCATGTATCATCTAAGTTATACTGTTGACATTTATCATTAAAGTATTTAAGCCAAGAATTTACATTCATAGAGTTATTCGGGTCAAAAGGAATGATAATGACAGAATTAGTAGCCTGCATTACAATACCAGATTCATCTGGTTTAGCATTTGTTTTGTCATTCATTTTAACTATTTTACCAGACCTTAAATTCATGCAGGAAAAAATTTAATACAAGTTAGGGAAAACAATTTTAAATTTAAGGGAATTTTAAAATAAGTTCATGTTAAACTATTTACTTTAATACTGCAATTAAATACACAGAATAATACTACTTTTCCGTAAAATTTCATGAAAATGTAAATACTAAAATTCAGAAATAATTATGCATGAAACATAAACAACACACTCAAAAAATAGAATGATTCTAAATAAATTCAAATTAATATTTCAAAAGAATATATTTCATAATTTACCAAAAATATACTGATCGGTATTATATTTAATATCACAACCAAAACAAAACTATTTATCACAGAAAATATATTATAAATGAAAATCAATTTAAAATAAAATCAAACATTTTAAAAACATTGAAGATCATGATACTTTGTTATTATTTCCCCCCCCCTACACACAGCAGCTGCTATTTTTGTGCACTTTATTAATTAAAGAAATATGTAACTTCGCTATTTTCGTTGAAGCATTTGACCAAATTTTAATCCACAGTGATACCGAAACGTTAGCACATTGCAGAACACCACTTGAATTCATTTTTGCCGATATGGTGAAGTAGATGAATTAAATACTTGAAGCTGGAGCATTGAAATAACTTGGAAGATGAATGCGTTGCACATTTGAAATCAGAATCTACATAAGCGACGAGTGATGATCCGGGTGTGGTAGAAATTTTGTAGGGAATATAACATGATGTGGATATTTGAACTATGATCTGATGACATCCGTATGAAACACTCGAAAGCTGCCAAAATTCATCTTCAGCCGGAAAAAATGTACTCTTGTTGTTGTTGAGTAGGTGTGGCTGATGGCGGCTCCGAATTCCGAAATCCATGTACGGGGTTTACACGAACAAAGGAGATGCTGTCGACTCATTGAAAGATCAGGCTTTAAAAGAGTGAAAGGCAGTCCATTTTCATCATGGAAGAGACGATATTTGTTTAAATCTTCTTTTATTGAGGCATCAGGCGTTATTCTTCATAGGTAAAGCACTTAATTTTTACGCAGCTCCATGACCAGAATTTAGAAGTTTACGCCCGAGTGGCGCGTTGTTGTTGAAAGCTTACATGCCGGCGTGAAAAAGGGCAGAAAAGAATGCACAGAACGCTTAAGTACTGAGATGAGGGAATTTTCCCTTTTAGAACCTCGTGACTTGTAAAGAAAGTTGTAGTGCGTTAATTATGATGAAAGTGGAAGTATTTAAAATGAGGTATCGTTAAGATTATTTAGGAAAGTTAAATATATATATATATAGTCAGTGTTAGTTGTAGAAGAGTGGAAATTCTTTTGGTTCGAAAAGATAGTGTGAAAATTATATTTGTAATAATCTCACTTAATTTTACTTTAAATTCTAATATTATATATTTTAAAATCTTAGTACAATATCAATGTATTCCAAAATCGCTTTTCTTAAACTCTATTTTCGTTTTTTTCCCGCTCTGGGGGTATATTAAATCTCACGTTTTGGCATATTTACTACTAAAAGAAAATTTTAATCGCTTTCACGCGCCCAAAGGAAATCATAACGGCATCTTCTTGGCGCCAGACTTTTCACTAAAACACTTACGTAACTTACTAAAATTAGCTAATATTCCCTTTACTTTTATCACGTGTCTATATATATGTTAATCCTTTATCTGAGAGAATGCCGGGATTTGCTGCTCGCTTTTGACTTTAAACTTTCATACTATCTGTACTTATATTCCGCCACTCTCGCAATTTGTTGAATAATGAATAATAAATATTGATCGACGCGACCAATGAAGTGAAAATTTAACTTCAGCAGAGTTTTGTTTATCTTTTATTTTTTTCGTAATTATTTTTGTGCCATTCTATGACGAGACAACATTCATTTATTTTCAAACATCTTTTTCATTTTAAATAATTTTGCGTAAGGAGATAGAAATACGTCAGGACATAACATTCATTAATAAGTGCAATAATTTGTTATTTTTAATCAATTATTTTCTTCTATAAGGAAATATTTACTATTCTTAATTATTTTATTGCCGGCTTTTAATTACGAGCATAATACTTCTGTTTTAAAAAATGAATAATCACGTGCATGAAAGTATACTCATGAATAATATTATAAACAGCCAAGGTTGATGAACAGGTTACCGTGAAATCAATGAACAACTTCAAGAAGTTTTTACTTGTCAAAATTCTGTTTTTGAAATTAAAAAAAAATAATTATGCTTGCTAATCTGTTTTTGAAAAAAATTTCTTGTTCTGATGAGAAAAGCGTGTGTTTGCATTAAATGAAAAAAAGTTTTGGAGAATTATTATTGTGTCCTACCAGTCAGAAGTTTAATTGATTTATTGATTGATTGATTAAAGGATTTTTGGGGGGATTTCAGCTATAAAGGATATTATCCACTATACATTCCCAAATTCTTTTCAATCCACTTAAAAAATAAGGGAATATTGCTATCTAAAGTTGGACTAAAATTAATGCCGATGTAATTTGGTGGGAAAAAAATAGCGCTCTACTAAGTAAAGCCTCTAACATTTTTTCCTCCGAACTGTAATATAATTACTTTTGCTCTGAGACTCCATCTTCGCAAAAGTTCAAATGTGTTCGTTAAAATGGAATTCCGAAAAGAATGCCTTACGTATATGAAAAATTTAAATAATTTCAACTTATCTACTGTCGTTTTATTTTCCTATGTTGTAAGTTTGGAAATGGAAACGGGCAGTAACGAAATTCTATTTTTTTTCCGAATTGTTGGCAATGTATACTTGCATACAGGAACGGATCTTTGATTATTGAATAAACCGACACGCATATTTTGTAAAATGACAAACTTTGTTAAATCTTAATTTGCATCAATTTCAAATTAATATTAGATTTTTCGCTATATTTATATGATATTTTTCTTTAAGGTTAATTGAAAGAAATTAATGATGGCGCAAAGTGGTAAGAAATATTAGAGAAACAAGGTCTGATGGATATATTTTAAATACTTGATTGTATCAACCAGCAGTGAAATTTTACACAAATGAAACGCTAAACGCATTAAGTTTGTAATTTAATTTTATATATTTATGCATTTATTTTATTATTTTTTTTTTAAATTTAAAACTTTCATCTTTGCTAATCAGGTTGTGGTAAGATTAAGCAAAGAGTAGCATATCATTTTTTCATCCAAACCAGGACGCCCATATTATTTACACCTACAGATCACAAATTCATTCGAAGTACTTTATAGGAAGATGCTAAGGACTAACTAATCCTTTTCTTCATGCTGAGTCTAAGAAGTACTTGTTGGCAGTGGCAGATTTCCGCACAAGCGTTACAGGCGGCCGCCTCGTGCTTCAAGACTCTAGGGAGCAACAAAATCTATGCGAGAAACTTCACAGCGCCAGGCAAACGGCGACTTTACGACATTATAGCCTTGTTTATCATATTGTCATGAATTCTGTAAGGTTCGTATAATTTGGCTGAAAACTCTGTATGTTATAAGCAAAAAGCTTGCGTGGAAATTTGAGATTTTTTAGAAAACATTTATAGCTTCCTAAATATTCGTACTTTTTGTTACAAAAATGCACGAATGTATATGTTGCGCTAATGAAGCGAAATCATTGGTGAAAGTTGCAACTCATTATCATCTTTCTCTAAAATGGGGTGAGGCCTAAATCGTTTACTTCATCAATTTCTGACCAGTCCCCTAAATGCCATCCAGACCGAATCTTGCCTAAACTGTGAGTTGAAACCTCTTCTTTACATGGTGGAAGTTCTAGGAAAATCCTTTCAGCCTTTCGGGAGGTATTTGAAAAATGCGCAAATTCAAAAGAGTTCACATAATTCTGTCGCCCACCTATACTTTTGATTAGTTATATTATATTGGAAAGTCATTAATTCATTTTATGATTCTCATTTTCATTTTTTAACAAAATAACTTTTTAGGAGAAAGGAACGATGAAAGCGATTTTAATGATTTACTTTGCTTAAACTAGATAACATATTTTTTTCCGAAAAATAACTTAATTCATCTCAAAGTGCTATTTTTGTTAAATTTCGAGTGGATAATCTTATTATTTCCCCCTTTTTTCCTGTATTTTTATTAGATTATACCATTCTGTCCTTTAGGACAAAAGAGTTGACACTGTAAATTCTAGCTCGAAATTCAGAAGAAATAAAAAATGGTTTTCAGTTTATGGTAAAATTTATTATAGTTCATAAATATAATTTGGTGATTTATAAGCTCATTTCACCCTTTTAACTGAATAAGTTTCCTTTATTAAACGTAAGAAAAGAAAAAAATATTTATTAAAAACAATTTTGAAATGTTGTTCCTATTTAATATAAAATTTGAATGTTTGGACACTGTTATCTTAAATCACTGCTACTTAAATATTTTATATTATCAAACGAAAAACATCTCTGTTTGGAGTAAAATGAAAGAAAATGTATACAAAGGTATTTTAATTTCTTTATCTAACTTATACAAACATATAATTAGGGTTGCTATACGTCCCGTATATCACCGTATTTCATTACTGTATTTATCCAGTTTTCTACCTAAACTCTACCGGGAAGAAATAAAACGCACTATCACATATTTATAGGTAAGAAACACCTATATTGGCAACACTGAAATTCTATTCAATCAGCTTATATATCTAAAAGCTTATTTAGAGGGAAAAAAGTACCAATCAAAACTGAGAAACAATTATGAAATTGAGTATGCAAGAGAAATGGCTGAAGGGTTTTGCAGATACCAAGTATACTGATGAGAAGTCATGTCTAATAAAGCTATGAAAATACGCATTTGCCATTCCAGCCCACAATGCAGATGTGGAGAGAATATTTTCCCTAATGTCAATTCAGTGGTCGGACGAAGGAAACATGTCAACGGAGACAACTGAAGCAATTTTGATTTGTCATTATAACTTTAAAATCATTTCCGCCCAATTTTATAATTATGCGATAGAAGAAAAGTAAAATCAACTTTAAAATATGACTGGGATAAAAAAAATAGCCTTGCATCTTTTTTATTATTCTAAGTGTCCATTTTCTTAGATTGCTTGAGCTTTATTGCTTTTTTATCAGAGTAAAAACCTGGGAATTATGAAAACCCTACATATAACGTTATAAAAAATGACATAGAGACAAGAGTAAAGTATATTCCTTGTAAAAATGAGGGAAATAAATGTTAGAAATCAGATAAACAACAATACAAGAATTAGCTTCAAATTGAATAACGAAGATAAATTTAGACCTAGAATTAAAAGCATAAGTAAGTTATTTTATGTTACGTATTTGTATCACCAATAGAGTTTTTTCCTAGGGTGCCACAAAATAATTTTGGGCCTCCTGTCTCATATTGTCAAAATCCACCTCTGCTTGTTGGAAAGGTGTACAGGAATGCCTAAAGGTTTCGAAATGCGATAATTAGCGAACATAAATGATTTTTGTCATAATTAATTTATGTTCGCTAATTTCACATTTCAAATTTTTGTATTTACAGAAGTGCAAAAAGAAATCGCCAAATTCAGATAATTCTTATTTCCTTATCTCTTCTACATGTTCAGTCATAGGTGTTGGCAAATGTTAATAGACGTATTCCCATTTCTGCCAATAGGAAAATAACTTTTCAATAATCAGTCTCTCAAAAATTTCCTTTATAGACTTCGTCTTCAGAATGATTCGAACTTCAGTCTTTACTCGAATGCGTTCCAAAGAATAAGCGATTGCAATCTTTGCATAGATTGAGCCAGTGAAAATATGGCAGGAGCCATTTAATAAGAGATTGCTAAGAAGGATCAGGTTATCAAAAGGAAGTAAATTAGAAGGATAATATGATAACTGTCATGAATATATCATCATATAACAACAATAAACGATGCGTGGAGGCGTCAGCTTTCTTTCCGCAAGTGGTAAATTCATCGGACATTATGTTGGAATCAGTGACGACTCGTCAGCTCAGGAACGAACAGTGCTGCAAAAAAAATGTTCTTCAAGAAAATACGATTGAAATAAAATTCATAAAAACAGATTTAAGTCCTAAATTGGTAGGAGGACACTTTCAAGAGTTGAAAACGTTTCCCTGGTCTTTTCCGGGAGCTTTTATTAATATGTGAAAGAAAATTTTACAAACGACGTAACTCTTCAAAGTTTTAAAATCCATGTCATTTAGTTTTAGCTGTAAAACTCTCCATGCATTTCAGGCAAAGCATACGAGGTATCGATAGAATTAACTTGACTGAAACTCTTAAACATTTTTTTTTACATTTTACAATATTGTTGTTAACACCTTTATCGTACTCAACTCCTAGATCCCTATACGGGTCCATACGAATTTTCCATTTACAGGATCAGCGCTTCGGGTCATTTCCTAAAAGATCTTTCATTACTTTCGTCGCTTTTGTTTTCACTGCATTTATAGTCTCGAATCTAGATCCTTTTAGAGGTCACTTGCCTTTAAAAAACAAAAACAAAACACATGGGTCATCATCAGCGGTACACCTGGAGTTTAGGGTGCGTACTATTTTCTCGCAAATTTTCTTTGGCGCAATTTTATTTGCCTTCGCCAAACACTGTTTAGGGTGCTCAGTGAGTTTTTTAAAGGAATGAGTTCTTCCGAGAGATTGAACACGAAATGCTTTCGGCATTATAAGTGTGTACCGGGCAAATTTTTTTTAACTTAAAAAACATCAGCGGCTTCGTTTTCAGCAAAGCGGGCCCCTCGTAGCTTCGCTTTTTATTGAGAAACGAAACATATAGAGAAAGCATGAACGCAGGAAAAACACGAAGTCTGAAATCGATGAAAAGTAGCAAGGGAACCATTGTTTCCAGAAAAAAACATTTCTTGTTCGATATTTGGAAGCCATAATCAGCAACACGGAGAAAAAGAATGAGAAAATTCGATGAGCGAAATCTTCAGAAGAGAAGCAAACGGTTATTGAAAAAAATAGTTTGATAACTGATCAAAAATTCCAAACGAATTATTATTCAAATTCGTACGCCGACCAGCCAAATCGAAGAAAGCAGACAGTGGACCAATGGAAATGAGGCGAAATTAAGGGCAACCGCCGTAGATCGGTAAACAAATTACTGTTGGAGCATGCAGACACGAAACCGAAAAAATTTCAACTCGCATCCAAAAAAATGTTCTGCCACTCTCTCTCTTGCCGACAAAGAATTGACGAACTTGAGGGAAACGAAGTGAGTACTCACCCTAAACTCCAGGCTAACCAGATCTGGTTAGCCCCCAGTAGCACAAAGATATTGTCCAATATTGTACGATATTGAACAATATTGTACAATATCATATAATATTGCGTAATATCGAACAATATTGTTCAATATCGGGCAACATGTTGTGCTACCTGGGGCATGTGTTCAAAGATGGAAATCTCTGTTTACCAAAACGCATGGATGAATGAGCTGGAAAAATATCCTACTAGAAAAACTGAACTAGTAAAACTTGATCAACCGCTACATCAGCGTCTTTCTCAAACTTATTTAAACTTTGTTAACGGGACAAAGCTTTGTCCACCTGCCTGACCTCAAGTCACTTGTTATGCTTTGTTCCGGATATCTGCTTACGAATCAAACTTCTATTGAATTGCACGCTCAGTGTACTGTTCGTAAGAAACCTTTTTCCAAAATATCATTATATTCTGTTTAAAAGATACAACATTGCTTAAGTTTTGCACACCAATGTAGATTTTACGCGTTAGATGAGAATGATATTGAAAAATAAGGATTATTCTTTACATATGTTTGAGCAATTTGAGTTACCAAAGCATATCCTAAAAGTCTGAACAAAGCCTGAAGCAGCTCCTGCTGCATTTACTCAGAAAAGTCTTACGAAGCAACCTTGGGTCTTACCACTCAGAACTGCAAGGAAAATGCTTTTTAAGAAGAATTCGAAGCTGTCGTAGCCGCTAACACTGTCATGATGATACGTTATTGCGTGAAAAGGCGACCTGAAAGGGTTGCTGTGATTTTATGAAGTTAGCTGTGGAGATTCTGATTTTTCGTTTCCGACCCAAATTAATTGGCGGCGCCATTAACTTAAATTTGAGGAAGTCCACATTAAAATGCCATTACTAAAGGGGTTTTCGACGGAATGTCTGCGCCAAAACCCACCTTAAACAATTCTTACCTAACCAGAGTCGATGTTTACTGATTACTCGCATTCCTTTCAAATTCCTAGATGAAAACCGAGAGAAAAGGAACAATTTATTTAGAAAATGCAGAATATCAAGTTTATGATTATAGTATGATTATGAAATATATGACTGTGTGAAATAAATGTCGTTATTCAAAATAAGTTGAAAAATCAAAAAAAAGTTTCAACCTTACTCCTTATCAATTAATTTCAAAGTTGCCTCGCTTGATATAATTCATATTTAAATAATGAATGGCGTCTGGAATGTAGAAAGAACCGTTACATATAACAGTCCCAAAATTTATTTCGTCAAGCTGCAAGCATAACCACAAGTTATTAATGTTACAGGCAAGCAGCTGGTTGCCGAAGACGGCTGGTCAGTGTAAAAAGAAATTGTGATACTGGTTGAACGGCAGATATATAGAATTGCTCTGTAAAATAAAGCATAATTTATTCAGTAAATAAAACTATATATATCATGGAAAAGCGAAATAATGAACAGTTTTTGTACCAAGTAAATTGGATAAAGATGTTGAAAGCATTTTAAGAAATTTCCAACTCTAGGCTTTGAAGTTCATGCATTCTGACAATAAACAGTGGACTTTCATATGATATTTGCATTGTGGGCATATTGGTCATTGTTCTCTAGCAACAAATGTAGGTTGATAAATCTAGTGTGTCCTATACGCATACGCGCAGGATAGACATTTGTGTCCAGAGATGTTAAATTTGGTTTGGATATAATATGGGAGGTTTCACAAAGGAGGAACTATTCTAACGAGGATATTATCTTTAATATCAAGAATAATAAGTTTGTCCTGGTCTGTCTCTTCAGTCCGCAGGCACAAGATCCGCTCATACTGCATTGCCCAGGTTGCGTAGTGGACACATTAAAAGCTTAAAATTCATCGATAAGGAAAAGACTTTTTCTTCTTGCCCTTGTTCCTGTCCTGCTTCTCGTGCCCATATCATTGACTGCATTGGCGCCTCTGCGAGGCAGCTGTGGAGTGGGGAGGGCGGAGGACTTGTGGATTTGTTAGAGCGACATGGTGTCATGGACCTGGTCTAATCTTGGGCCAGGGGCACATGAAACAGCAACATAACAAGTTTAATTTTTTCGTTGGATTTTGTGTAGTTTTACTCGTTCTGTTTGGACATAAATATTATCTGAAAATGGTTTTCACATCGCATTTTAGTAGATACGTAGTGACACATATATTTTTCTTCTTAATACCAATATATATATATATATACAATCTTTAAATAATTTATTTATATACTTCTGCTTTTCTTCTGGCAGACGATTTCACTAAGCTATTCTATATCTATATATTTAAAATAACATGGTAAAACATTCAGACAGTTCTCCAGCCCCAATCTCTCCAGGAATTTCGATAAATTTTATTTCATATGAAAGCTTATGACGTGTAGATTTGTCATCAAGGGTCGTCTGCCCAACAGACCCCATTTTCGAACGAAATCGAAAAAACATTTCACCGCCTTATATTCTCTATGGGGAAAAACCTTTACACAGTTCGCCAGACATAACCACCCGACGGATTTTGACAATTTTTAATTCATATGAAAGCTTATGACGTCTAGATATGTCATCAAGGGTCGTCTGACCCCCATCCTCCATTTTCGAACGAAATCGAAAAAACATATAGAGAATGTACGGTGTGCACATGCGTTTTCGATTTCGTTCAAAAATTGGCTGTGGTGCGGGCAGACGAACCTTGATGAAATATCTAGACGTCATTAGCTTCCATATGAAATAAATATTGTTGAAATCGGTCTGGTGGTTGGGGCTGGGGATTTCTACAATTTTTACCCCTAGACAATGTACAGAGGAGAAGTGTTTTTACGATTTTATTCAAAAATGAAGGGCGGTGTTTCAGGCGACACTTGATAACATATGTAGACGTCATAAGCTTTCATATGAAATAAAAATTATCGAAATCCGTAAAGTAGTTGTTGCTGGCGAACTGTCTGGATATTTCACCATATTTTTTTAAATATATAGATCCAAATATTTCCAACAAAATGGGTGTCATAAATATTGTAATATACCTATTGCAGGTGATGGAAGCTGTTTAGTTAGGGTGATATCATTCTGTATTAATGGATATGAGGACATTAGTGCTGAAATTCGTGAAAAAGTTCTACAAGACATTACAACTAAATGGGGTTTATTGTAAGATTGCACAATTTTAAAGGAATCTGTTGACTATCAAGAATATAAAATCTACCATGGTTTTATGTTCTGATCTACTGATCTTCATGCAGTATTTAAAACTAGAAAAAGTAGTGGCTGAGCGAAATCCGTCGAGTGGTTGTTGCTGGCGAAATCTCTGGAGATTTTACCATATTATTTTAAATATATAGATCTAAACATTTCCACCAAATTGGCGTGTCAAAAATATTGTAATATACCTATTGTAGGTGGTGGAAGCTGTTTAGTTAGGGTGATATCATTCTGTATTAATGGATATGAAGAAGTTAGTGCTGAAATTCGTGAAAAGGTTCTACAAGACATTACAACTAAATGAGGTTTATTAAAAGATTGTTGCAATTTTAAAGGAATCTGTTGACTACAAAGAATATAAAATCTACCATGGTTTTATGGTCCGATCTACTGATCTTCATGCAGCATTTAAAACTAGAAAAAGTAGTGACTGAGCGCGTCGAAGCAGTGAGGCGGCGGGGGTAGTGCTGAGCAAAGTGGGTGCAGGTCGCGAACTCGTCCGGTGGGCGGCTGGTATATAAAGGAATAAAAAAGGTAGATGTTTTGATACCAGAAACATGTTTCACTGTCATAAAAAACTTTATGACACCATTTTAATTTGATAATAATCTTTACGTAACTTTTATTGCTTTAACTCTTTAATCCCGAGGGGAGTATTTTCTTCGAGCCCCTTTAAAACCGGGCCTGTTTGGGATGATACGAAATGAATTGGTCTCTCCCAACGTGGGTTGTCATTCACCCAACCACCCCACTCTCTTCTATAACCTTCTCTTAAGGCCCACGGAAATGGGCTGTGGTTGGAAAGAATAATTGGACTCCCTATCGCGCTCATATCCTAAGCGATCTCAGAACCTCACCTCGGGGGCACAAATCTTAAAATGCAAATGAAAGAATAGGAACGTCGGTTATTGTCGATCTAAGAACCTCACCTCCCCTCAGAAGGAGCCAACCGCTACAGACCGGCCTTCGTCGCTGTTAAGAGGAAATTTTTAGACCGTCTCGCTCGTTGTGAGAGGGCAATTCAGAAAATGTTTCCGAAATTATTTTTTCTCTACCACTTGGAACTTCATCGGAAATTCTTTTTAAAAAGAATGTGAAAGCTTCATTTTAAACAGTCGTAAATTCGTATTCCTAAAAGTTTTCTGGAAAGGTGTCCCGAACGAGATGCCGTATGAATCTGAAGAAAAGATATTTATTAGAACTGGTCCATCAGCACTTACGATCTCATGAATTTGCGGCGGCACAAATCTAAAAATGTAAATGAACGAATAGGAATGTCGGTAATTGCACGGACATCAAAGACCAGTGATTCGACGGATTGGCCTTGCGATTAGTTAAGACTAATGAACAGGGACATTAAATAATAAAAAAATATAAACCAACAAATTCTGCCGTCTTTTTAATGTTATATACTTTATCGTATATATCATGAGTGGAACATGCTCGCAATTGAAAGACTTATGAATCAAGGCGATTTTAGAATTCCAAATAAGTGTCCTGGCTAATACGCCTGAGAGAAAAACTTTCATTTTCTCTAAAATACCCTAAAAGTTTGAGCAAAGCATTACGTACTCTAAACTACGACGGCAGTTGAAAAATTAAGGTAAAGAGTCCTCTGAATGAAAACCTTTATTCGCGAATTCAAATAGACACACAATGTAATAAGACACTGGTAAGTATTACTTATCCACATAATCAACATGCCTGTAGTAGCATTTGTTCCGTCAGTATGTCGAAACCATCACAGATGAAATCGGTATCTAGGTCATAGAGCCAAATCATGAGACGGCTTCCTGATCTCTGGTATTGGTTCCGCAATGTCGATTGGTTTGAATTGATTCCGAACAGATGAAAATCACTTGATTTGAGGTCTGGTCTGCAGGAATTGTTCCAATGACTTTGTGAGGAGATGCTTGACTGCCCTGATCTCAGCCGGGCTCTATCATTATAGAATTTCGCTAAAACCTGAGCTGTTTTCGTGACATTACACTAACTCCTAACAAATTCTGATCAATTAATAACAAAATTATTATCTTTAAAGAACGGCAATGCTCGGAACACACCTTTAAAAGCGCAAGGCCTAGATCCTAATTCGCCAACAACGTTAAAAATTATATATATGCAATAATAATTTTGTTGGTGCAGTCGTTAAGTAATGAACAGTCCGAGTAAATAACTATTTTCAATTTATTAAATATATATGGGAGAATGGCGGATTATACGTACATCTCGTATGAAAATTTCAGGTCAAAAGCGAACGAAAAATCCCTGCGTTTTCTCAGATAGGGAATAAATATAGTGACACGTGATCAAAGTGAAGGGAATATTAGCTATTTTTAGCAAATTACGTAGGCGTTTTAGGGAAAAGTCTGGCGCCAAGAAGACACCGTCATGATTTTCTGTGGGCACGTGGAAGAGATTAAAATATTCTTTTAGTAATAAATATGCCAAAATGAGAGATTTAATACACCTCCAGCGCAGGAAATTAAACGAAACTGGAGTTTAAGAAAAGTTATTTTGGAATACATACGTCACTACGTATGATTTAACGTGCAACAGTTCTCATACACGGCGGATCTTCAGTGGGAATCGGGTATTAGAAGATGATTAATTGCTGATAACCTTTTTCAATAACTGATCCGATATCGTCTGCGCTCAAATTTTACCAGCTAATTTTTATAATGTTTTTTTATATAACCTATGTCTTCGCTTCACTAATATACGTAACTTTCCAACGCAGTTTGGTTTTCTTTGAAATGCCTCGCCAACTCGATGATACTATAAAAGTACGTAGTGTGGAATTATGGCAGACCGGAAGAAGTTATCGAGAAATTGGACGGATTCGCGGTGATAGCCGCAAGACAGTAACTAGATGGATTGATGGGTAAAATCCTTTAATTTGCTTGTAACGATATTTTTGCTGGACTAAAACTAATAGGGTGTTTTTTCTTAAGTAGCCAGGGAATAAATTTTAATAAATTATTTGATATATTATAGATTCAACAGCACTAGAACTACGGATGACAAAGCTGGTACTGGTAGACCATATGCCTTAACTAATGATGCGACTTAGGAAATTGTTGCTATGGCAGCAGTACAACCATCTGTAAATGCCGTGCAGATAAGGAATTCTTTAAATTTAGACGTAAGCACTGATATTTTTAATGACGAATCTTTCTCTGCTTCGTAAGTATTTTTAAAGTAATATTTTTCTTCCTCGCAACAGGTTACACTACGCACTGTGAGAAATGTTTTGCACGAAGCAAGTCTTCAAAGCCACGTTGCCGCAAAAAAGCCTCGTCTTACGATTTTCAACAGCGTCAGAGTTTATTCGCGCAGAATTACATACACTGGACAACTTCAGATTAGAGTTATGTCCTTTTCATCAGACGAAAGTGTGTCGAATCGTGTTCAAATGTCCTCTTAAGGTTTACAGGCCAAAGGGCTCCAGATATGAGGCGAAATAGACCCAAAAGATCAGTCGCAGTGGACGATCTTCTGTTTCAGTGTGGAGCTGTATGTCGGCTTAAGGAATCAGTTTCCTTCATCGCATTGATGGAACACTCACTGCAGCATCGTACTGCGAGGTTTTACAGGCCAAAGGGCTCCAGATATGAGGAACACTATACCCAAACGGTCAGTCGCAGTGGAAGATCTTCAGTTTTAGTGTGGAGCTGTATGTCGGCTTAAGGAATCAGTTTCCTTCATCGCATTGATGAAACACTCACTGCAGCGTCGTACTGCGATATTTTAGAACATATTATGATTCCTGCAGCACTGGACAACAATTTCCAAGATGGAGATTTCATCTTTAAGCAATAACAAATTATAATAAATCTGTGTTAGTTATTATTTTGATTTAACTGCAAGAAACCCAAATCCACTGAATTCTACTGGATTATTTCGAAATATTTGAGTGTTACTTGAAAATCAAACAGTAATTAATTTTTGAATTCATTAATTAATTTTGTTTTTATTCATTTCATTCAGAAGTCCCAGACTATGTCGAAGAGTGTTTTAGTTATCTACCCTGTTACGCTTTCGCTAAACATACCTGACAATTTTTGTATTTTAAATTGATCTATTAAAAGGAGAGGGTTATTGACTCTGATTGTTAAATTCCATTAATTACTCTTCATTTTGTTTCTAGTGTCATTTGTCTCAGTCTCTGCTTTCTTTTAGCATAGCTTTTTATATCGCTTTTCTTAACTTTTCAAGATAACTCCCATGTCCATACAAGAGGAGTTGTTAAAAAATGGGTGGAAAATTTTTGCATAAGAACACTGGACTGGCCTAGAAATGCTGCCGATGCGAATGCAGATGATGATACCCCATGGAAAATATCTGAGGATAATGGAAAGTGTCTCTTGACTTGAGCGAAATTAGAAATGCAGAAGAGATCTAGGGAATCTAGATCTTGGGAATATTTGAGGCAGGACACAATTACTGCTCAAAGACTTGTCGAGTCAATGCCTAACAATCTCAAAGACGTAATTGAAGAGAATGGAGGTTATAGCTCTTATTAAGTAATTAAAAAATAATCAATAGCTAATTTTAAAATTGTAAATATGTTTATATATAATTTTTATAATAATTCTGTATTTATTGTAAACAAATTGATGATAATTAGTCTGCTTGTAAATAAATTGTTACTTAAACTAAATATAGTGGCGGCTAGTCCATTAGGGCTGCAGCGCCATTGAAATGATTTTTTTAACTTGTGTTTTTCGTTCTTAATCATATTTGGTTACTTTTCCACTCTCAGAGTTCAATGACTTATGAAAATGCAAAAAAAGTAATACAAAGTTGGAAAAAAGGCATAAAATGAATCCAAACGAAGCGAAACGCAGATCTGAGCTGCAGCGTACTCTGCCGTCCGAAATCTGTTCACAACGCAGAAAATCCGGAGATAAAAAGCAATCCTTTCTGCCTTTAACTTAGACGGACTAAGGTTTGGAAGGCTGGCAGTTCTGCTGGCACGGAGCTAACTGAACGAAGAAAAAATGCTCTTTTTAATATATTTTTTCTTTTTTTTACCTCATTCTCACACAAAGAGGTAATCTCATTGGCTGTTCATGGTTTTTGGTTTCGTTTTGTGTTGCGTCTACAGAAACACATCTGGTTTATTGATTATTTGCCTTCTCTTGATAAAAGGATAGATTTCTTTTGAAGAAGTTATTCAATTTTTGAAGAGTGTTAGCGAGTGAAGTGGGCAAGGAGGGAAGTGTATATGTGGGGCTTTGATATTTTTTTCTTCAGAAAAATCGTCACATCAACATTCACTTAACTTTCTGTTAGTAAATCTAGTAGTAAATAACATATGCTAGTTATTTAATTTGTTTGAAAAGCAGGAAATTTCATATCTGGCTTTGGAATTTAAAAAATTGGCCTACTGAAATATTAAATAGCTTTTTAAAAATGTATTCTTTTGATAAATATTATCTCGCAGCCATCTTTGTTTCTTAGCTCACGAGCAGCTACTGCCTAAATATTTTTATGTATAGTTCTTGTATAATAAACACCATATTTTCATAATAATTAAAACGTCATTCCTTCTTATTTAGTATTCACTACTCTTTGTTTCAAGTGTGTAAAGTTTCTTATTAATAAAACCAGAAATATTTTTAAATAATCTGTATAGTTTGTATTTCATGTTATACAAATAACGGGATTTATTTCAGTCATAAAATGAAATTTCACTTTTTTTCCGTTAACACTGTTAACGAAATAAGCGATTTCTTTTCTCACTTTCAAAAGAAATCTGATTTCAGTTTAACAAACACAGGGAAACAAACAATTTTAAAAGCTATCCTTGATTCACGAAATAATAAATAATCTAAATATTCGAGCATTCAAAGTATTTTTGTCACTTTTTTGCAGCTGTGAAATGTGAAGATGTTTCTTTATAGCCTAAAATCTTACTCTGAAACAGATTAAACATAATAAATTTAAAACATCGACTCGCATACTATTAACCTACTAGGTTTAGATAATACAACAATAATTGTTCGGCAAACAAATGGCATGAGACAATTTTATGATATTTTATCGGCATGTTATTAGTTCGACATTCTGGCGGGGAAGGAGAGTTAGTTGGAGTGGATGAAAATGAGTGAGCAAGAAACGAGCCTTAGAATTTCAAGAAGGTTAAA
>BGPR01001921.1:151113-168292 GCA_013235015.1 Araneus ventricosus | reverse complement strand
TAAATTGAACATTCTGGCGGGAAGGAGAGTTGGTTGGAATTTATCAAGATGAGTGAGCAAGAAACGAGCCATAGAATTTCAAGAAGGTTAAACTGAAGGAAAGTTCTCAAAAGCTTAATTTGGAGATAAATAATAAGCTAAATTCCTGTGATATTCAAAGTTTTTAATTTCACTTATTTAAAGTTATTACTCTTTTTTAAAAACAGTTATACTTATAATACTAGTTCTTAAGAAATGTGATTTCTTCAGGTTTAAAACGTTTATAGTTATTTGGATATTAAAACTAAATCTGCTGTTAATAAACAATCGTCGTTTGATGAAAAATTCTACGAATAATGCGCTGTCCTTGTATTTTTTTAAAATTGTATTTTAAACAATTGAGAAAGAACTCGTGCAGAAATCAACAATATTCTTAATTTTCTAAGCATACTGCTGTTCTTGTTATTGAATAGTATAGATGAATTTTAAGACTTCTTATTTTTATTTAAAGAATTATTTTAATTATTTGGATTAGAACACTGGCTAGATAACATTCTTTTTTCTTTTGAAGTTTGTTACAATTGAATTAAAACATTCTATTGACTGTTCTTTATCTAAAAACTCATTCTTTTTGACACTATCTAATGAATATTAATTCATAGAGATTATGGTATGAAGTAGAGAATTTTACCTGTATCTGAATTGGTAAGGCTATGTATCAATTAATAAAAATAAAGTCTATAGAATGAATTAAACAAAAGTAATTAAACAAAACTCTTTTATTAAATAATAAATAATCTTAAATATAATTAAAAAAGTCTCTACTTCAGAGTTTATATCTTAACATTCATTATTACAAAATTTCTGGAATCTTGGAAGCCGTTTTTCATCAAATTCAATACTATGTCGCCATTTAAATAAAATAAATAATTAAGTAATAGTTAAGTTCTGAAAATATTATATCGCCATCGAGACTATACAAGTATCTAAAATGTCAAATCTCTAGCACATAAGATAATGAGTGAAAATTCCATTTATAAAATTCCAAATTTGCAAACATGCAACATGTTACGTATAATAAACGGATGAAAATATATAACTTTGATACAATTACCTACGAGTTTGCGTATATCTATCAAAATTTTATTTAATTCTTTTAGAAAAGAAGGCTTTAAACCTGACATATTTGCGCAAAAAATTTATTAAGCTATGTGAGCTACATTCCGCGTTTGAAGTATGCAAATATGTTTATTCCAAGTATATAATGCTTTAAGAAACTGAAACATTAAAAAAATAGAGTTAGAATTATGTTCTGAATATTTCACATCCTGAAAGCTGATTTACATTTAATTTATTTAAATTTTTATAAATTTAAGTGGTGTAAAATTCACCAAGTCAATTAACATGCGACATTTAAATAATACGAATTTTATCGACTGACAAAGAGAATAATACATCAATGAATTATTAATTTTATTATGAATAATAACATTTTACTAAAGCAACGATTTTATTTAATTTCTTCCACTCATCAAGATGTTATGAAAATATAACTAAACTAATCCTCCATTCATACAAATGTAAATGCTTATGCGTTGTTAAAGTTTTAACGCTTTCAGATCAAAATTGATTCAGAAAAAAAAGGATAATTATGTGAAACTTCCAGGAGGCATCGGTATCATAATTCTCGTGGGACTAAATCAAATTTACTGGAGAAAAATTTCAGTTTTGCAGAATTTTGAAAAGAATCAAGTATTTATAGATTGCGGAAGGTAGATCATAGCTTTTGAGATCGCGTTTAAAATACGAAATAAATTAAATTCTACCTCTGACATTTATACGAAGCAGAGAAATTTAATAAGTAAATGTGGAGACGATCCCTTTTATGTCGAGAACAAAAAAAATCAAATATCTTCCATTCTATTAATGATATATTAACCAAAATTAATATCCTGGGGTATTTTTTATGAGAAATTTATTTATGGCATCAAAAAAGGTGTTTGTCATTGACAATTTTGATGTTAGTGCAATTTTATATTTGTAGACGAACCCTTAAGAGATTTACAACCTTAGAATCTTTTAGTACACGTTATTTCCTGTAAAACGGTATCTTTAGTTTTAAGAAGCAATGAAAAGCGGAAATATAATTCTGGGTGGCTACTTTTTTTCCCGCGACTGTACGAACGTCAGCTCTTGTTACTTTGACACTCTGACTCCTAAGCCGGCCATAACCGGCCATGCAACCTATACTAGTGGGGCGGATTTCGGCGGTTGCTGTTCCGAGAAGGGGAGAAGGCAGTTGGGCGAGTGGTCATTAAAGGGAAAGTTAGGGGAGAAATGAGAGGCCTGCCATTCATAGCTCCCATCACCCGTAGTGAGGAGAAAAGGGGGAAAGGAGCGGACGAATCCATTCCACAGATCAATTAGTTAGCAAACCTCCGTATACAACTGACTTAGATTTTGAGAACTCTTAGTAGTCAGAGGGTTAATGTTTGAAACACCGTCGTGCAATACCAAAGTTTCTGAAAAGTCTTATTAAAGCGTTACAGAGCTTTTACTTCTTTTATTCATGAGGGGTTTCCGAAGCAATTCTCGTATCCTACCACTCATAACTGCAATGGAAATGCCTTTTAAGGAGATTGTGAATACCTACACGTCGTTTTAAATCTCTTTAATTAGAGCGTTTCCTGAAAAAGCAGGACCTAGAAGGTTGTCTTTGATTTATGAAATCTGAACTTCTTCGCAACTGCTCTAATTTTTTCGTTTAAAAGTGTTGCCTTGTTTTTAAAAATTTCTATCTAGTTGTCGTTGGTCCTGTTTCGGCTACTTCTCTAATTAATTTTCAAAGAAGTTAATGTGGAAATGGGAAGGAAAAAACATAATTTTAGCACGAATGCACGCTGCTGTGGTGCGAAAATTTGGAGAAGGGATGCCAGCTCAGGTGTCGTCCTCATCATCTGACCACTGTTCGAAGTTGCGAAGTCCGTCCAAAAATACCCCGTGTTGCCTCCAGATCGGACGTTAATATAAGTAAACTAAATTAAACGTACAAAGGACTTCAATTTGTATGTAGATACAGAAACAAGTAATTTTAATTTCAAATAATACTCGGTAAAATTCTGTTAACTCTGCTGGAGCATTTGATAGAAAGGTTAAGCAAATAGGCCTCCTAAGGAATTTTCCTCAAATGTTGCGCACCATTTATTGCATTAGAAAATGATGAACCTATTCTGATGACCTATCACTTTAACTCTCTGAACCCGGCTAGAGTGAGCATTCCATTGCCTCAAAGCCTGGAGTGAATGTTCGCTCACGAAAACAGAATGGAATCGTCACGTTCTTTACAGAAATTCCAGGAGGTCGACACCTATGTTTGCCCGATCAATTGTCAACAAAGAAAGGAACTGCATTTTTCCTAAAAAAACTCACCCAGGCGCCCGAAACCGCCCGAGTCCGGCTTCTGTCGAACAGGCGCTTTGAGGCGGGATAGGGCTCATAGGGTTAACACCCCTCATGGGCTCAATTTTTTCAAAACGACTTCGTCTGGGGGATCTTTCAGAACGTGCCTTTCTCGAGGGGGTAAGAAAATGTCACTACGGGGTTCGAGAAAAGGGGTGGTTACGAGTCATTGTGAGAAGCGGTGAGTGATAAAATGGAGCATCTTCTGCTGATAGCTGAACATTTAGGCCTTTCTTTAAAAGTGCACAGGTTGGGGAAAGTGATGAACAGCGAGGCAGAATGACAATGAGCCTCAACGTCTGTGTTAAGCGAAAACATCCCCCGGACGTCTGGTCGTTCGTCAAAGTCAGGATCAGGGAAATAGAAGGGCTGGTTCATACCTTTGAAGTTTTACACTTGCCGAAAAGAGTGGGGAAAACCAGTTTTGACGTCACTACGCTGGCAGAAAGATTGTGGGGTCCGGGAGCGTCCACTTCCGTTTCTTTAATTCTAAGCTATTTTTTAATGTGTTGTTCTGTGTTACTTGTTATTTTGGTGAAATATTAAGAACATCTTTCATCTCTTGTTAGTATATCTACTTATATTGTCGCTACGTGCTCAAATTATTACAGGAAAACGAAAGACAAAGGCGTAATATATCATATGTTTTCAGTATGTCCGAATCTGAATAAAATTTGGATCTCGAAATGTAAAAGGTAAGATCATATAAATGTAACATACGCTAGGATATGTATTTATCACTTTAGGCCAAGCGAACATGGATGGCACAAGAAATCGTCTACTTGGTTTAAATCGAAATAAAATTTTAAAACCTGATGCAGTTCCGAGTGTCAACTTGACATTGCAAGATAATGGGGAAGATGTTTCAAGTAGAAGTGAAAGGTAAAGGAAAAGAAGTATTCTGCAGGAAACAAAAATCAGATTCAAATGTCTGAGGCTTAAAAAAGCACGTGTCACGACAGCTATGGAGCCATTTACTTTATCAAAAACTGAAGACATTTGCACATCTTGCTTTGAAACTCAAAAAGAAAATGCATTACTTCTGGAACGAATTTGATTTCTTGATAATGAACTTGAAAAGACAAAAAAGGAGACGGAGAAAAATCAGAGAAACAAATAAAAGAAATGAAAACAAAAGCGCAAATTAGCCGTATTTTACCGAAAATAAAAGTCAAAAAAGTAAACTGAAAAAAGTATCGAAAATAGAAGAAAAGTTTAAAAAAATATCTTAACATCAACAGAGATAAATGCCGTAATAGAAAATAAAAGCAAAATCAAACAGCAGAAGATATTTCGATCCATTTCCAGGCGGTCTTATTTATGCTGGCGAAATCAGATTAGGGATACGATTTCCCAATGCTTAAAGGGATGCTGTTCCAAATGTTCTTGTAGACCTGGTATGCTTCTTGAGGTTTTGCTGATTGTGAAAAAAATACTAAATATATATAACTGCATTATATTTATTACACTTTTTAAGTATAGTTTTTTATAAAATGAATAATTTTTCTTAGTATTTATAATTTTGATATGTTTGCAAAAAATAACGCATATGTGAGTATTTAAAAAGGTTTTAACATTTGGTTCAGTCAAAACATGAAATGGTTTGCTCAAGATACGTATTATTTGAATTTTTGCCTAAATTTTTAAGATCCGAAACCAACCATCCTTCAACAATTACTTCAAAATATATGTCTGTAATATTTACTATGCTTATGATACTTTGATGCACTGACATCCAATTTTAAATAACAAAAAAGAGAAAAAATAATATCAAAACCCTTCTACTAAAGGGATTTTCGTATTTTCGAGCGCGGAGTGCCCGCTTGGTGACGTCACAAACTTCCCCCACTGGTTCTTCGCTGAAGGCTCTATGAACCAGCCCTTATATTTCTCTGGCCCTGCGTCAAAGTGGCCTCTGAAGAGTGAATGGCCAATTATCTTGTTGTGTCCCCATCTAAACGGGCTGACCACATGTGCGGTAAAATTCCTACGCTCCTTGGGATTCTGAGATTTGTCACATGCCCCTCACAAGGGTCTGTAGACGCACAGGGCCAGAGAAATACAAGGGCTGGTTCATAGAGCTTTCAGCGAAGAACCAGCGGGGGAATTTATGACGTCACAAAGCAGACACTCTGCCCTCGAAAATAGGAGAATCCCTTTACTATAAGGGTTTTTATATTATTAAATTCGACGCTCGTTATAACGACCCTCTGCGTCCCACAGCAAAAGTTCTTTATAACGAGTGGTCGCTATAGTGGATATAATTAAAATATGTACACCGCGCTCGATCAGCAGTTCCGTAAAAATAGGCGATTTTTAAAGAGATTCCAACTAAATATTCAAATTATTTTTTTATCATTGGCATTTAAAAATATAATTTTATGAATTAAAAACATATTTCTAAAACATATTTAAAAGTAGAAAATAAAGGGTTTTATATGATTTGAAAAAAATTTATTTTCAGAAGAAAAAAATCAGAAATGATTGTATGTCTTTTCTACATATGTCATTTTTGCAAAACATAATTTTCAATTTCAGTCAAAGATGATAAATAATGTTCTGTATTTTCTTGCCTTTCAAGAAAACATTTTAAAGTCTCAATAGTACTTGAGACATTTTTTATTCTAGGCTATTCTAATTTCCGCGCTAAGGTGAGTGGTAATTTAAAGACTCTACATCTACGAAGATAGGCAATATAATAATCAAGGTCATTTACGCTTAGAAACATGTTCATTTTGTAAAAATACCGGGAAAAGTGTACGCTGAATTCGGTCGTTGTATTGGAATTAGAGGACACTGGACGGTCGTTATACCGGAAGTAAAATAACATAGAGTGCATAGGGAAACACAGTTGGGGATTTTATCAATGTTCGTTATATTGGAATGGTCTTTATAATGTGTAGTCGTTATAACGAGCGTCGACTGTATTTTCCTTTTTTCTTACTTAACATTTCAAATTGGGTGCCAATATATCAAAATATCATGTGTCAGCGTATGTCACAGGCCACGCGAAAAGGTTAAGGACAAAATTAATGTCACCCTTGTCTTTAGCTTTGTATCGTAATGAAACTTTTCGAATAGGTATTCTGTGAGCGAATGACCTGAGTATTTAACCCTTAGAGGCATGGCTATTTACCCATAACAATAAGGCACGGCGGAGCACTCAGTACGCCACCTTGTTTTTCATTAATTGTGCTTCTTTACACCCAAGTACCTTAGTTGTCCATACTTCTAACGTAGGTTCCCAAAGGTTTAATCTTGTCATCCTTTCGCTCCCTAAGAGATAAAGAATGCCTACGAATGTCATCATTTCAACACTCGTCGCTTCACTCGTTTTGCCTATTGACGATCTATTTCTCCTTACATATAAATTTGTATACTTCACGAATGAATCAATCACATATAAAAGTTGGCAATCTTCTAGAAGTCTCTTGGATAATTATTTGTTAGAATTCGTCGTACTCATGATCACAATTTTGGGCATCGATAAAAGTTTTCCAATTATATTTTTACAAGGGTTCCTCAAAAGTTTACTTTTCAGCGGACATTTTTTATTTTTTCATTTGTGAATCATCGAAACTTCCTTGGGTTTTTTTTTACCTTTCACAGCCTTCGTTTTATGAATGGTTTTCATAAAATAATTAGTTTTTTTTACCATATGAATCGTCATCTGATAAATCCTCAATATTCTGAAGGTCACTGACCTCGTTTTCAGGTATTTATAGATAATTATATAGAGCATTAATATAGTCACAGACCTCCTAATCATCTAAAAGTTCTTGCAAAACTAAAAGGTAGCGAACGGGAGGCACGATTTGGTTCTTTTTGAGGCGAAACATAAGGGCACGGGCGGTTTACTGAGTGCGCCAAAGCAGATCTCAGCTAAATAACTGATGTATAAAAAGAGACTGACTGCCTCACGACCTTTGTTCCAGGATTCCATATGCTTAAAGGGGTTGGGTGGTAGATTAGAAGGGGAAGCCGGGCCATTTAGCTAATTAATACACGTTGCATTAACACTTTTTCCTCGTGTGGCGCACTCTATACGCCAGCCCGCTCCTTTGAGGGTTAAAAATGAGGCAAGCTGTAATAGCTCTGGCATTGCTTCCCCGAAAAGTAAATTAGGAACAAAGTAAGCGAATTATTAAAAGATGCCAACGGAAGTAAAAATGAATATTTTCCATTTTCTAATAGGTTAATAGTTATGTTTAATACTGAAAATATAATTCTTATTAAAAAACTGTACCATATTAAAACTACGTTCAACTATATTGTATAATATGAACTCAGAATTGTACAATATTGAGCAATATAATCTTTCTCATTTTCTTTCATAACGTTTTCTTTACTTATTTTTGCTTCTAATGAAAAGACATTTATATCAACCCTATTTTTTCACGCGGCTTTTGTAATTAGCAAATTCTCAGGTAAGATAAATCAGTTTCCATTTTCTTACAATTGTTTCCGTCTTCTGAATGTGAGAGGATGCAAACCGTGTAGCGTTAATAATACTAAAGGATAGAAAGACGTAAAACTATTATTTTAATTATTTTGACTAGTTATTTAACTAAACAACATTCCCCTTTTTTCTGGAGGTGCGCATCCAATTAGGAAAAATATAAATATTCTCAGGAAAATGACATATTTATAACAGTTCTAGTTGATGAGTTCGCATCGAAATAGATTCTCCATGTTTTAAAACACTTCGTAGAAAATAAGACCTTATAATAAAAATTGTTTTCCGGCAGACTTACTGTCTCAGAGTAGAGGCTGATACAAAGACCCAATGTCTTAAATATGTAGATTTCTTTCTGTTCCACGAAAGTAACCTGCTCTCAGCTGATTATCCTCTAGATAGATTCCCTACCCTATCCTATCTTATCTCCAAATTATTGAGCTTATATATTGCTTTTGAGTCTAGAAAATCACTCCACACGACATGCATATCCAAATAAAACACAACTTTCATATCAGAATGGCTCGATAAACATGAAATGGACTCTTCATTTTCCTATCCAGAATTTCGAATTCTAAATAAATATTCAAGATTGTGAATATTTGCTTCAACCATTAAATCAGCCGTTCAATGTGAGAAATATGTTGACTACTTCCTCATTGGGGAAATTTTATTCAATAAACAATTTAATATATAAATAATTAATCTTATAAAAATAATTTTCTTAAGTTAATTAATAAGTAATTAATTCAATTAATTATTTAAGTCAATTAATTTTCTTGAGTAATTGGGATAAGAAAATATTGCTTCAGATATTAATATTGTTGGATTAAGGATATTATTTTCCGAATGTATTTGGAAAACTTGGTAAGCACAAATAAAAAGTTTTCGAACCTCAACATCAGCGTAAAACTGAATTGAATGACTGGCCGCCGAGAAAATTAAACGGGAACTGAGGTCGAAACGCCTAATAGCATATATTATGATTGGCACATGCGACGACCACCTCCATTACTTATCCGGCGGCTTCTCGTCCCTATATTTGAGGTGGTATAGATAAGAAGTGAGTGTATTTCAATTACATGTTTTACGTTAGAAGATAATAAAGTTGCGAAACTTTGCGTTGCGACCATGTAGTCGGAAAAGAAAAGGGGATTTGTTAAAAAGAAATCTTTGTCAGTGAATTAAGTAAAATAAAATGTTTTACCAGATGAAATGTACAGCAAAGGTTGAATGGAGTACAAATTTAAAATAGCACAACAACGCATTGTTTGAACAACAACATGCGCAGCGTGTGTCGTTCCAAACGGCGCGACGTTTAATCACTTGTTTTAAGTATTCAAAATGTTTGCTGCTGATTCAACGTTCTTCTTGCCATTATTGTATTTGTCCTGCTACGTAAATCTTCCAAAGTTGATTTCCATGAAACTGCGTTCCTGTGCTATTAAAAATTTGTATTCCATTCAATCTGTTTTATACTTATTTCATCTGGTGTATCCTTTTCTTTTGCTAAAATTCACTAGCATAAAGCCCTATGTATCGAATACCCTTTGCCTTTCCGACCCCATGTTCTATCGCAAAATGGTTTCGTTCTATTTGCCTGTCCTACCCTTAAACTTTTTAAAAGTTCTTTCTGAACACACAGTTATTAAAGTGGCATCCATGAAACTACGTTGTATTGCTATTGAAAATTTTCATTCGTTTCAATCAGTGTTGTACTTATTTCATCTGGTGTATCCTTTTCTTTTACTTAATTCACTGGCAAAGAGCCCCATGTATCGAATACCCTTTGCCTTTCCGACCCCATGTTCTATTCGAAAGTGGTTTCTTTCTATTTTCCTGATCTATCCTTAAACTTTTTGAAATACCTTTCTGAACAACCTGTTTTTAAAGTTGCATATGCTTCTGAAGGAAAAATTTTTCTAAATAGCAATAATACTTATAGTCCAGTCATTAGGTAGTTTTTAAAAACAAATTCTGGTGGAGTCGTAATTTCTTGCTCCTATATGTTTTTTGGGGTGCTGAGTGCGAATCCGAGGTTTCCCACCAAAAATTTTTGTTGGAATTTTAATTATAGCCAAAAAACATGAAAAAAAGGACCCCCCCCCCCAGTTTTTTGCTTATAACTCAAAAACTATCAACTTTTTTATGGCATCATCGTATATCAAAATAATCAGCACAAAATTTCCTACAATTTGTGTCGGTACTATTTTTTCGTTACGTGTACCGTTTAGGCGCCATAACTGGTTGATTTTTGGCTAAAGTTTGACTTGCCTGCTAGCACGGTTTGAAAAATAACAAATCTTCCTATCTGTATGCACTAAAATTTGCTATCTTACTATTAATATACTTTACGTATTTAATACACTTTTTCTACCATAATGTTCCTTTTTCAAATAAATTTTCCATCTGTTATATTAGACATGAAGGTAATTTAGTCCCGAGCAACGCCGGACATAAGTGCTAGTTATGAATGAAATTCCTTGATTAGCTCTAAAAGGCTGATGTTGATGAAAACTTAGATTCACTTTCCCAATAAATGTTGTTTTACAAACAACTAAAAGTACTTAGTGTGGTTTTTAATTAAACTTTATTAATTTCTATTAATTAATTTGAATTACTTGGTATATAGTAATCAAGAAAAAAAATGACATGAAAAAATGTAGCAATCTAAACTGTTATTGCAGTTGCCACAACAATGAGGATACAACATTGAACAAAACAGTCTGACCTTCCTACAGCTGCAATTTCCTGTGCACCTCTTCTTACACTTGCAGGATATCTTGCGTACATCAGGATAGAGTCAGGTGCGGGGGACATCAGAGTTTTTCCCATTCTCCAGGTCTCTTTTTATTGCCGAGCCAGTGCTGGATCTGATAGTAAACTTTTAGGGAATGTTGGTGGGCAGCTGCGAAGCGAAGCCATGTTGCTACTCTTGTTAAATGAAGATTTCATGTAACATTTGTAGCAAAGATTATTCAAGGATGGAGTATCCGAGGTAGTTATTGGGTAGCCATACAATGCCACAAGAAAGCGGTTCCCTACATCCACAACAGCTTCAGGGGTCATATCCGGGTTCTTAAAAATTTCAATTACTTTGAGGAGATCATTATTGTTTTTCAAAGTCTGCACAAACTTCAATTTAACATAATTAAAAAGAGCTGATGTGGTGTCACATCCGCTCATGGCATGTATGAATAAAATATTGTCGGCGATTGTTTTTTCTAAAACTGTATGAGGAGAAAATATCTTTTCAGCGATTTTCCTTTTCCTAATTTTAGGAAATATACATTGTCAAACGTACAAATGTCAATTAAGATGACAAAAAGTTCGATATCTTCACCTATGACAACCACAGACGGATGTGTTGGGGCCAAAGCTATAGTTTTCACAATTAAACAATCAGCATCTTCGTCTGCTTTCTTGTATATCATGTTTACTGAGGAGAACTTGTTCATCAGGATGGAAATGAGTCTATCCTTGTTTTTCGGATTGGCCAGGAATTTTTCTTAGGAAACAGTTCGTATCATCGTTTCATCAAACATTACTTCACTTGACATTTGTTTCTGTGTTCTTCTGGCCCATTCTGCACATTTAGTGCCTCCTACTGTTTCATTTTCAGGATACCCATAGAAAATGATTAGAGCAGTTGATTTGTACTTTGTACAAACATATGTCACATAATTATTACAAATTGATGGAAAAGTTGAACCCCTTTTCCAGATGACTCTGTGCAGCAAGTATCCTCCATCAATAATATACACACCGCTTTCAGCATTAAAATCCCGCGTACGTGGCTTGAAACCTTTGTATAAAGAGGATTTTGTGCCTTTTCGCATTACAGCTTCATCAAAAAAGAGGTAATGGAAAGGGACATAGTTCAAATGTTAAGACGTCGTCTAGTTCATCCGTTTGCTTTGTAATATAAATTATCTGGAAAAGCGTTGTAGGGTTGATAGATACACTTTCATCATGTACCTTGATGGCATCACTTATTAGAGCTAGTGGTGGCACTCTGTCATTTCTTTTGAATTTCACGGTATTAAAATAATTTCCTTCGATTCTTTTGATACCAAGAGCAGGTAGGGGACAATAACAGGGCTATGTTTAAGCCTCCTAACTTATTAAAAAGTTCGTGATATTTACTCTGTTGTTTACTTCACAACCGCGAAAGCCAGGTAATACCAGGGTAGAAAGATTTAGAAGGAATTTTGTGCAGATTATGCAAGTATACTCATAATATAATTGATAAAATCTTTATTTGCACAAAGAGGTTTACGATAGAAAAAGTATATTAATTAAGTAGGAATTTACTTAGTAAGATAGATAATTTCGCGCATACAGATTGGATGGTTCGTTGTTGTTCAAGCCGAGCTAGCAGGCAAGTCAAACGTTCGCCAAACTTCAACCAGTTATAGCATTTAAAGGGTATGCGTAACGAAAAGATAGTGCAGACAGAAATTGTAGGAAATTTTGTGCTGATTATTTTGATATATGATGATGCCATAAAAAAGTTGATAGTGTTTGAGTTATAAGCAAAAAACTGGGGGAAAGTCCATTTTTTTCATGTTTTTTGGCTATAACTAAAATTCCAACAAAAATGTTTGGTGGGAAACCTGAGATTCGTAATCAGCACCCCAAAAAACATATAGTAGCAAAAAATTACGACTCCACCAGAATTTGCTTTAAATCATTCCTTTTTAGCACCTAATGACTGGACTATTACTACTGTCACAAAAAGCACATTCATAGTACTTGGAAAAACCAGAGAAACATGCATTAGTAGGGATAAGTGTGAATAAACGAATAAGTGATCCTCATTTATTAGTTTTATAAAAATGTGTCTCTAATGTTAGAAAAAATATTGATATAATTTAGTAAAACTCTGAGCACCTTTGACTGCATCATATGAAGCTGAAGTCCTCCTCCTTAAGTGAAGCTCCTGACTTACCACTCGAAACTCAAACAGCAATGCTTTTTAAGAAGATAATGAAGCCCACACGTTCTTGACTTCTCCAAATTTGCTGGATATCTTGAAAAGGTATTCCGAAAGGAATGACCTGTATTGTTACAAAGTGAGGCTAACCGCGTCAATTCTTGCACCCGGAAAAATTTTGGCCTACGTATTAATGGCATTGCACGATAAGTCAGAAGTTTACCCGGATTTTTTCCGAAGCGTCTTCAGTATGTGGTTTGGGATTAGGAGTAGGGAAATGTTCTACAAAATTTTTCTTATTTGTAACTTATAAAATGCAATATTTGTGTGTGTGCATGTCTTTCGCACGATATCCAGACGAATCTATCGCGCTCACAGCCATGACATTTGGCACATAGTTAGTCTTAAAGGTGACTTAATGCACCTTGAAGACCTAATTTTAAAATTTAATATAGACTTTTTTTATTTAATGTTTTATGCTTTATTGGGTGATTTTTGAAATATTTTTGTCCACAGTATCGTTTCTGATTTTAGATTAAAAAAATTGATACACCATCGCATAGAACAAACAATTTTCTTTCTAGTGAAATTTGTTTTGAGCTCCAAATGTAATTTACTGAATTTTGAAAAATTTTTAAAAAATAGTTAGCTTTGCCATCAAAATTTTATTTTTGTTTTTAAATTTGCTGCATACGACGTTCTAATAGCACTATTATTTTCAGCTTATAACTGAAACGGTTTTGTCGGATTTAGAACAAGAACGGCTAAAATATCTTTTCCCGTTTTTTTTAAATTAATTTTTTCCTGATCAGTTGAAACATATGTTTCTCTAGCGAGCATCCTCCCGCGACACTTTCTCCGGAACGTTGCTGGCAATTTCATTGGCTGACTGTGCAGAGTGCAAGTGACCTCGTAACCTTCAATTGAATGACTTCGATTATTATTTTCGGCAGTATCTTAACGCGTTTATATGTCTCGCATATTTTGCTTGCTGTCTAATAATGATTTTCACGTTGCAATTTTTTTAATATTGTTTTGGATTAACGTACTTTGTACTGTTTTCCTACAATTAAAATGTCATTATTGCAAAAATAAATAAGCGGGAAAATCAATAATGTGCATCTTTTGTTTTGATTGTGTTGTGGACGGTTTTTTTATTTTGTTGAAGTCCTGATTCCACAGGGAACGCCGTGCGCATACTGCTAGTAATATCATAAAGGACGCGAAATACACAGGTATCAGAAGCTAGGTTTCAAGCACAAAACATGTGGTATCATTTATTAAAACAAGCTTATAAAAACACAGGAACCAGAATTTATTTCTCTTTAAATACAAGAATCATTAATCTTCCGGGAACTGTTTTCTGCTATGGCATTAGATATAATGCTACGAAATGGTTCTGCATTATTGTTTCAGCTTACAGTTTCTTAGATAACTAAGATGATGAATTGCTTCCATTAAAATTTTTTTTTCTTCAGTATGGCCTTACATGTAAAGACGTTTATATCAACCCTATCTTTTTGCACTTTTCCCTCCATCAAGCATTGATGTGTAATCACTTTCTAAGACAGGAGAAGACCCTTGATTCGTTTCAATCGGTTGTGGTTATCGAAAAATTAGAAAATGTAAACTATGTAGCTTTTCAAACGGTAAGAAGATAAAGAGAATATAATAATAAAAAAGATAATGAAACATAAAGAAATGAAGTTCATATTCTAATATCTCTGACAAATATTCCGATCAAACCGTTTGTAATTTTCTGCCCGGAGGTTTCGATTTATTTCATGAAATTGCCATTATTTTCAGAAACATGATACAATGCTGATGTCCGCCTCCATTTTTTTCTTCTCGCCTGATAGTTTATATGTATTCAAAATATTGTAATTTCTGAAAATGTAACGCTTTACTGCGCATTTATTTCAATTGTAATTGAGTAGATATATTGCAATGATTATCCTAAAGCGAGATTTAGCAGAAAATAAGAAATTTTATATTGGTGTCCCAATGAGAAGACACTAATACAAGAGCTGTGAGAAGGCGGAGAACACTTTTAGAGTTGATGCTACTGTCACAAAGCTTCCTTGTTTACAAGAATAAACATAAAAATTTAAGATTATATAAAACTTAATATTTTATAGAAATTACACAATTAAAATTTTTTATTTTAATTCTCTTGAATTTTTCAAACATTAGTGCGTATTTCCTTTATTTATTGTCAAACTTTGAAATCTCGACGGAACTCTTTAAAGAATGGCGTGAAAGAAATGTTGTCCACAAGAAAAACTTCTTTGTTGAAAGAAAACATGAAAGCAAAACTTTTGTTTAGGTAGTGCTTTCAATTCTTTCCCCAGAATTTCCAGTTTTCATTTTCAGACACGGAATCAAATATATTGTCAGAAAATATTAATTAGATTCATTCTCCTGGCTTTTTTTGTATCTCTGTATTTTATCACTCCATTGTGTTGGACTTATTTCCAGCAGTATAAGAATGACAGTATCACGTATATACTGTTGCAAAAATGTAATGTCGCTTTCCTGCCTGACTAGTCTTATGTTTGGGAAGAGAGTTGTACAGAGATAAATATGGGATGGCCAGGCCTGGACACCTGACCTTGGCGACAAACTTAGAGATCATTTTGGCGACATGGCGACAAATTTGGCGACCTTGGTGACAAATCGAAGTTTCCAGAAAATGCGACCCTTTTCTCCATATCTCTATTAGGAAAGAAAATACGTTTGAATGTACGAGAAACTCCATGTGACGTCACGACCTGTCGAGGAGAGTATTTAAGAGCCGCGCTTGGATCAGAGTGTTGATCGACTGGAACGACTTTGGAGTTTCGTCTGCAGTGCGAGCTAGAAAGCTGGTGAGCTGAGCGCTATTGAAAGTGCTGTTATTGTCGTTATTATTGATTTGCTGACTGTTTGTGAAGCTAAATCTCGAATACTGAACTGTTATTACCTGTGAATCGTTGTCTGTTTAATTTGCTAATCTGTGCAGGATCTATTATTTACCTGTCCTTCGTGTTTTCCCGCATATTTTTGAATAAACCTTCATTCTCCATTATTCTGCGTGTTGGACTGTTTACACTATGCACTTACAGAACGATTTTTGTAACAATAGTTACCCAACTGATAGGAGTATACAGTAGTTTTAAGTTTAAGAATGCGGTGACACAAACATTCAGCTAAATAGATGGACGCAACTTGCATGAAGTGCTCAGACCTATTTGACGACATGTATTCGATGTTGTTCATTGTCATGAGGCTTTACAAAAATGGAGAATTAAATATATAAATATTTAATTAAATGGTTTTCATATTAATGCCGAAAGGAAATTTTTCATACGGTTTTATTTATTCCGTGTATTTACTTGTAGTATGCCGCACCCATCAAAGCACGGTTTTATATACATTTTCTGTCACTGCGTTCGAGTCCGTTGCACTTTTAAGCCAGAGGTATATTTTTGTTCACTTCAAATAATGCCAGTATAAAGAATAAATTGAAAGCAGATGCACTTCTCTAATTTTAAGTTCCCATACGCTTATTTGTAATTGGTTTCCAAGGAAGAAAAACATGTCTTGGAAGAGCTTGAGATCGAATTGACTGAATTGTCTGAAGGTAAGGAACACATCAAACTAGCTCTACAATTTCATGGCATTCTGCTTAAAGCATGCGTCCTTGCGTAAGTTTTACACTCCAGTGTATATTTTTCGAGGTAGATGAGATTAAGTTTAGGAAAACAGGTTTAACCTTTATTTACTTTTAAGTAACTTCCATTACCTAATCTTAAACATCTGAAGAAAGTGTTAAGGAACTTTTACTGTATTCACTCAGAAAAAAATTCCTAAGCAATTTTTTTGTCTTACCACTCAGAACTACAACGGAAATGCTTTTTAAAAGGAATTTTAACCCCGATGTAGCGCGACCCGTTATGATTTTTGTTTTATTTTTTCCAGTACAGGCGTCCCGAAAGGGTCGCCTTGCTTTTATGAAATCTGATGTTAATTGTGGATGGTCTGATTTATGGGTTTATTTTAAATCGGTACACCCTAAATTACCTTTATTACTAAGTGGCCATTTGATGGACGGGCTTCTCAAATTCAACTCCTAGATACGGAGACTGTTTTTTTTGTTATACAGCTTAAGGCGACATTTCTACAGCCGTCTTAAAAGGGCACAAACTGTAATAAAACGAACCAGGGGGATTGGTCTTCCCTTAGAATTTATCTTTCAGTTACGTATTGCTCTCTAACAAGTGTCATCCCCTTTCTCCCTCGCAGTGGCAAGTAAATAGAGAGGCCGGCACATCAGAAAGGTCCTAAAGGGCACAAAACTGTAATAGAGA
>BGPR01001921.1:129456-151088 GCA_013235015.1 Araneus ventricosus | reverse complement strand
CACTGCTCTCTAACAAGTGTCATCCCCTTTCTCCCTCATGCATTGTGGGTAATAGACAAGGCCGACATCAGAGCAAGGTCCTAAAGGGCACAAACTGTAATAGAGAACAGACAGGGGGATTGGTCTTCCCTTAGAATTTATCTGATGCTCTCTAACAAGTGTCATCCCCTTTCTCCTCAGCCTGGGGTGGGTAATAGACAGAGCCAGAAGAGCAGGTCCTAAAGGGGCACAGGCAGCAATGGGAGACAGACCAGGGGATTGGTCTTCCCCCACTTAGAATTTATCTGATGCTCTCTAACAAAGTGTCATCCCCTTTCTCCTCATACGGGTATGGGCAATAAACAAGGCGGCATCCAGAGCAGGTCCTAAAAGGCACAAAAGTAGCAATGGAACAGACCAGAGGTGGTCTTTTGTAGAATTTATCTCCTGCTCTCTAACAAAGTGTCATCCCTTTCTCTCATACAAATTGTGGGTAATAGACAAGGCCGGCATCAGAGCAAGGTCAAAAGGGCACAAACTGTAATAGAGACAGACCAGGGGGGGTGGTGTACTTAGAGGTATCACAGTGCTCTCCCCAGCAAGGGGTGTCATCCCCTTTCCTCATGCAGATTGTGTGCTTAATAGACAGGAATTACCGGCATCAGAAACGAGTCCTAAAAGGGCTGAGCACAGAAGACAGACAGAGAGTTGGTCTTCCATGGGTTATCTGCTCTCCCCAACAGGGGTGTCATCCCACTGCTCTCATACAGAATTGTGGGTATGGAGCAAGGCCGGCATCAGGAAACAGGTCCTAAGGGCACAAACTGTAATAGAACGAACCAGGGGTGGTCTTTGCCAGAGATTTATCTGGAAGCTCTCTAACAAAGTGTCATCCCCTTTCTCCTCATGCAATTGTGGGTAATAAGACAAGACCGGCATCAGAGCAAGGTCAGTTACAAACTCACTGTAATAAGAACAGACAAGGATTGGTCTTCCCTTAAATTTATCTATATTTAACAAAGTGTCATCCCCTTTCTCCCTCATACAATTGTGGGTAATGGAGCAAACCCAGTATCAGGTCCTAAAAAGGGGCACAAAAAATGTAATATAGAACGAACCAGAGTTGAGGGTCTTCCTTGAATTTATCTCCTGCTCTCTAACAAAGGAGTGCTTAATCCCCTTTCTCCTCATGCAGATTGTGGGTAATAGACAAGGCCGGCATCAGGAGAGCAAAAGGAGTCCTAGGGCACAGAGCCTGTATTAGGAACAGACAGGGGTGGTCTTCCCTTAAATTTGTCTGATGTGCTCTCTAAAGTGTCATCCCCTTTCCCCTCATACGGGTGTGTAATAGACAGAAGGCCACTGCATCGAGCAGGTCCCTAAAGGGGCACCAGGCACAGCCAATGGGAACAGACCAGGGGGATTAGATAACATGGGAATTTATCTCTCCTGCTCTCTAACAAGTGTCATCCCTTTCTCCCTCAGCACAAATTGTGGGTAATGAACCAGGGAAGCCCAGGCGTCAGAGCAGGTCCAATAAAGGGGCACAAACTGTGAATGGAGAACGAACCAGGCGGTGGTCTTCCCTTAGAATTTATCTGAAGCTCTCAAACAAGAATTGTATCCACTGTTCTCTCACATGTGGCGTGAAATAGACAAGGTCCAGCATCAGAACAGGTCCTAAAGGGCACAAACTGCCAATGAGAACGAAGCCAGGAAATTGAGGTCTTTCCTAGATTTATCTCCTGCTCTCTAACAAAGTGTCATCCCCTTCTCTCACTTAAAATTGCATGGTGAATAGACAGATGGCATCGAGAACTAGTCCCTAACAACAGACATGCAATTTAGGGGAGAACGACCAGGGGATTGATCTTTAATACAAAATTTATCTGATGCTCTGTAACAATGTGCCATCCCTTTCTCTCCTTTTGAATGGTGTGGGTAATAGACAAGGCCGGCATCAACGGTCCCTAAAGGCACAAACTGTAATAGAACGAACCAGGTTGGTCTTCCACTTAGAAGTATCTATGCATTTTAACAAAGTATGTCCCCCTTTCTCCTCATACATTGTGCAATAGACAAGGCTAGGCATCACGAAATTGAGTCCTAAGAGGGCACAAACTGTAATAGAAGCAGGCAGGGAGTTGGTCTTCCATAGGAATTTTATCTCCTGCTCTATAACAAGTGCCATCCTCTTTCTCTTATAGTAATAAACTGGGAAAGTGTAGAAGGCCGGCATCAGAGCAAAGGTCCTAAAGCACAACTGTAATAGAACAGACAGCAAGGATTGGGTCTTCCTTAGGAATTTATCTCCTGCTCTCTAACAAAGTGTGCATCCCCTTTCTCCTCCTTGGGTGCAGGGTAATAGACAAGGCCAGGTTTCAAGAAGAACAAGGTCTGGGACACAAACTGTAATGGGAACAGAACAGGAGTTGGTCTTCCACTTTGCAGAATTTATCCTGCTCTCTAACAAGTGTCATCCCCTTTCTCCTCATAAGAATTGTGGGTAATAGACAGACCGGCATCCAGAAACTAGTCCTAAGGGCACAGAATGGAACGAACCAGGGGATTGGTCTTCCCTTGAATTTATCTGATGCTCTGTAACAATGTCCATCCCCTTTTCTCCTCTTACGAATTGTGGGTAATGAGACAAGGGCCGGTATCAAGTGCAGGTCCTAAAGGGCACAAACTGTAATGAACGAGCCAGAGTTGGTCTTCCCTTAGAATTTATCTCCTAGCTCTAACAAGAGTGTCATCCCTTTCTCCTCTCATACAGATGTGTGGGTAATAGACAGAGCGCCATCGAGCAGGTCTAAAGGCATCAAACTTGTAATCAGAACGAACCAGGGGTGGTTTTGCTCAACTTAGTATCTGAAGCTCTCTAACAAAGTGAACCATCCCCTTTTCTCCCTCCTTACAATTGTGGGTAATAGATTAGAGCCGGCATCAGAAAGAGTCCTAATAGGGCAATGTAATAGAGCGACCAGGGGTTGGTCTTGTATCGCAGATTATCTCCGACTAACTCACAACAAAGTGTCAAAATCCCCTTTCTTCCTCATAAAAAATTGTGCGGGTAATAGACAGAGGCCGGCTATCAGAACTAGGTCTTAAACGGGCACAATAGCTGTAATGAACAGACAAGATTGGTCTTCCCTTAGAATTTATCTCTGCTCTCTAACAATAGCCACCTATCACCCTTCTCCTCATACAGGTGTGGGTAATAGACAGAAGCCGGCATCGAGAACAGGTCCTAAAGGGGCACAAACTGTATTAGAGACGAACCAGGGATTGGTCTTCCCTAAATTTATCTGATGCTCTTTACAGTGTGCTCCCTTCTCCCTCATAGAATTGTGTGTGTAGAACAAGGCCAGATCCAGAAAGCAGGTCTAAGAGGGTGCAAACTGTAATAGAGACGAACCAGGGGATTGGATGCTACCCTTAGAATTTATCTTGCTCTCTAACAAATGTCATCCTCTTTCTCCTTATAAAGCTGGGTAATAGACAGAAGACCGCATCGAGCAGGTCCTAAAGGGCACAAACTGTAATAGAACGACCAAGGGGATTGATTGCTTCCCTTAGAATTTATCTCCTGCTCTCTAACAAAGTGTCATCCCTTTCTCCTCATACGAATTGGGGTAATAGACAGAAGGGCCGATCAGAGCAGCAAGGTCCTAAAGGGACACAAACTGTAATAGAACAGAACCAGGGGATTGGTCTTCCCATTAAGAATTTATCTCTGCTCTCTAACAAAGTGTCATCCCTTTCTCCTCTATGAATTGTAGGATGCAGACAGAGGCCGCATCAGACTAGATCTAAAGGGCACAGACTTGTAATAGAACACCAGGAAGGTTGGTCTTTTCCCTTGGGAATTTATCTGACTCTCTGTAAGCAAAGTGTATCGCCGCCCTTTCTCCTCGTACGATTGTGCAATAGACAAGGCCGGCATCAGAGGCAAGGCCCCTATGCAGGGCACAAACTGTAATAGAACAGACAGGCCGATTGGTCTTTGCCAGAATTTATCTCCTGCTACTCTAACAAAGTGTCATCCCCTTCCTTAGAGAATGAGGTAATAGACAGAGCCGGTATCAGAGACGGTCTTAAAGACAAACTGCTTGTAATAGAAACGAACCAGGGGATGGTTTCTTAGAACTTTATCTCCCTGACTCTCTAAGAGAAAGTGTAATCCCCTTTCTCCTCATACAATTGTGGGTAATAGACAGAGGCCGGCAGCCAGGAGCAGGTCCTAAAGGGGCACAAACTTGAACAGACCAGGATTGGTCTTTACAGAATTTATCTGATGCTCTCCCAACAAGTGTCATCCCCTTTCTCCTCATGCAATTGTGGGTAATAGACAGAGGAGGCCGAGCATCAGAGCAGGTCTAAAGGGTGCAGAGCTGTAGAGACAGACCAGAGTTGGTCTTTGCCAGAATTTATCACAGTGGCTTGGTCTTCCCTTAGAATTTATCTGATGCTCTCTAACAATGTGTCATACCCTTTCTCCTAATACGAATTGTGGGTAATAGACAATGCCGGCATCGAAACTAGTCCTAAAAGGGCACAAACTGTAATAGAACGAACCAGGGGGATTGGTCTTCCCTTAGAATTTATCTCCTGCTCTCTATGAAAGTGTCATCCTCTTTCTCCTCATAAGAATTGTGTGTAATAGACAAGGCCGGCATCGAAATGAGTCCTAAAAGGGCACAAACTGTAATAGAACGAACCAGGGGGATTGGTCTTCCCTTAGAATTTATCTGATGCTCTCTAACAATGTGTCATACCCTTTCTCCTAATACGAATTGTGGGTAATAGACAATGCCGGCATCGAAACTAGTCCTAAAAGGGCACAAACTGTAATAGAACGAACCAGGAGAATTGGTCTTCCCTTAGAATTTATCTGATGCTCTCTAACAAAGTCTCATCCTATTAAAATTGTATTATTACATTCTAAAGAATATAATGAAGAGAACACCAGTAAATGCCTCAATATCTTAAACAGCATTAGTTTTGTAAGTCTCAGTGATAAGACATAAGAATAATTATGCAAATCATTTCATATTTTAAAGCCATTAAAAAAGTTTTATAGCCGTCTTAAAAGGGCACAAACTATAATAGAACGAACCAGGGGGATTGGTCTTCCTTTGGAATTTATCATATTCTCTCTAAATAAGTGTTATCTCTTTTCTCCTCATAAGCATTGTGAGTATTCAGCAAGACCGGAATCTACACGAGACCCAAAATGATACAAAGTGTAATAGAATGAACCAAGAGGATTGGTCTTCCCTTAGAATTTATCTCATGCTCTCTAACAGAGTGTCATCCCCTTTCTCCTCATAAGAATTGTGAGTATTCAGCAAGGCCGGAATCGACACGAGTCCTTAGATTTTTATTGCCCCAGGAGACAACAGCACTCCGAGAGGGGTGATAATATAAGCGGGTGTGTGTGTGTGTGTGTGTCTCCCTAATCATTTTCTCTCGATATTCATATATCATAGTAAAATACTGCGCGTTTTCCGCTTCGTAATGTGATGAAGAAAACTGAGTATGATTTTTGGCCGGCTATTTTTCGACCGATTGAAAATAAAATTTCATAGAGGTTTACAATTACGGTATTAAGACGGCATACCATATTTAATTTATTTAATTCATTACATCTACATTTATCGCGCATACATGCACACCAATATATAGACCGATTGACTGTCAACTCGTTGACAGATTTGGACCCAAATTTTATACAGATCTACAATTCAGACAATAAAATAGTGAATGAAATTTTATTCATTTAGCTAGATATGTTTTTGAGTTGTTGTGCATAAATAAGACGATACAGACAGACTTCCCATCGACGTTTTTTGTCCAAGAGTTAACAAAAATCTATAATTTTGGGTGTCAAGACAAGATAAAAAATATCATTTTTTCAGCCGAAACAGTTTTTGAATTATCATGGCCATAGACTGATAGACAGACATAATTCCAAAAATGTGTTTTTTGGACTATGGGAGATTTAAATCCAGTTAATTAATCAGAATCTTGCTGTCGAATTCTGTAACGATTATAATACTTTCTCCCTGTATACTTTGTACATGACAAAGTAAAAAAGATAACATTTGAATCGTATCATATAACTTTTTGATTAAGTTGTTCTATTAAATTACCACTGAAAAGTTTTCACTTTCTAAATACTATACATTGAATTCCTCATCCGGGTTCTTCTCAATAATAGTAAAAAAATTATAATGCTATCTGGAATGACTCAAAAATTATTGTAGTTCAAAGCTGTAATTTAAAACACTTTATCGTGATCATAATATCCGCTTTCATCAAGTTTAAATTTACAACTAAGTCATAAGCACAAGTGTTCATGCTGCAGTCTTACATTGTTTAGTAATTATACCGAAATGAAAGCGATATTTGAGTTTACAATATACGGCTTTCCACGAAATTAGTTTATTAAATATATCAGATATGAACTAATAGAATAAATTGAACCTAGATCTTGAAGCTACCCTCATATCGTGTTACCAAGCAAATTTAATTATACGTTAATGTGATAAATTTATCAAAATAATATTAATTTATCAGAATAGTATTAATAGCAAAAGTAGTATTCGATTCTATAAAGCCATAAATTATCTATTTTTCCTCTTCTATATGAAATCTTCTCATTTCTCACTGAAAAAAGAGTGCATGATGGAACATTTAGTTTGTTTGGTTTTAGAGTCTTCTCAAAAAATGAATTTCCTTTTTTCACTTATCTTATCTCTTGGATCACATTCTGCATTTAAAAAATCCATGCTTGTGCTGAATTCGAAGAAATACATTTGCGTTTGCGCACTTGAAGAAAGGATTTGAAGTTAACTTATTTATTATGTAAATGTCAGTAAATTATTTTACATTGTAGACAAAGAATTGAAAAAGGAATATAAATATCTAAATGGAAATTTCTTCTTCGAATTTAGTCAAGCTATTCAAAAATTCCATTTTTTAAACTTAAAGTAAGATTTTCAAATCGATCAAATGACTAATTTCTTTTCTCAAATATTTACTTCGAAGCCAGTTTCTATATAAAAAAATAGTTTTTAATATTTTTTGATAAAATTTCGTTCGTAAAATATAAATAAAGCACACAATTTTACCGAGAAAAAAGAAATTTGAAAATAATTCACTTTAAAGCAATTAAATGTGTTATTTAATTTTCCTATTTTTAAAAACTCTATTGAATATTTCATGAGTTTACTGAAACATTTTTCAGATTTCCTTAGATTAAATCATTCCTAAAAAATATAACTGAAGTCAGAGAATTTCGCATCGAATTTGAATCCGAACACATTTAATCCCTTTATAAGCTTCAAAGCATTGGATCTGTTGAAAGCATCATTTCGTCTAATATTCTTTGTTATCATCTATATCATGGTTATTAAATGTATTTTCTGCAAATTTTTATTTTCACAAATGTATGTTATTCCTGATGAGCTCGTTCATATGTGCGAGTAAGGGAAGTGGCGATCCCGAGGTACCTGAGCTACCCAGTGCTATGAGGTATATCCTGGCATCGGAGATAAGTCAGTCTTGTACCTTTGGTGCTCCAGACTTTGGCCACAGGAACTGCTCTTTTTTAAATGTGATCTTCCTTTTGTACAATTTTTTTAAAACTCTATTGAATGTTCCATGACTTTACTGAAACATTTTTTCAGATTTCCTTAGATTAAATCATTCCTAAAAATATAACTGAAGTCAGAGAAATTCGCATCGAATTAGGCTTTGAACACATCTAATCCTTTTATAAGCTTCAAAGCATTTGATGTGTTGAAAGCATCACTTCATCTAATATTCTCTTTTTATATATCATGATTATTAAATTTATTTTCTGCAAATTTTTGTTTCACTAATGTATGTTCTTCCTGATGAGCTCGTTCATATGTGCGAGTACGGGAAGTGGCGATCCCGAGGTACCTGAGCTACCCAGTGCTATGGGGTATATGCTGGCATCGGAGCTATGTCAGTCTTGTACCTTTGGTGCTCCAGTCTTTGACCACAGTAGCTGCCCTTTTTCCGCATCCATGAGTGATTCACCCTTCGATATTCATAACGGTGCATCACTGGTATCAAGTTTCTCGACCAGGTGGCTGTCTATCAAATGACTACAACAGACGCGACCAAAAAACTCTTACTCGCTTCCTTAGTGGGCATATCAGAAGTTTGGCTTTTGAAGTGTTTGAAGCGACTTTTTGAAGTGTTTTGAGATCTGCCCAAAATGTACTGGAGAACAGGCCACACCTGATCATATTCTTGCATGCCTGGGGCTTTCCTAACAGGATCTTGATTCTAATCCTCTGTTGACTTTGGATTTCTTTAGGGTGCAGAGGCACATGGACCCGATATAGCTCTACTGAGCTTCGGGGATCATCATCAGAAACAACAGCATGAATGTTTTTCAAAGATGATATAAATCCTTGATTTTCTATGAAAAATTTTAATGCACTATTTCAATTGTTTAGTATGGAAATATGTTCAATGTTTTAGTAAGTAAACACGATGACCGAAAGTTGTTCTTCTTGGGTGGACTAGACCTGACATCGACTGAGATGTCCACTAGGTCGGAATCGGTTCCGAAATCTACAAATTACACTTGGATACACAAAGAAGACACTTTGCAGCCGTTTTCTATTCACCAATGTCTGCTAAGCGTTTTCTTGAATTATCGTTAAAAATTCGTCTGTTAAATTTATCCCGAGAAACTTAATGTTGCGGAGGCAAGAAAGTCTAATTTTCCATTCCCAATCTTCCAATTGTTTTTCTGAATTCGACAATCACGTATCTTGACGACATTCTTGCTGTTTTGAACAAATACCTTTTGTCTTGCTCCTTTGTATTTGAGGCTGCAGACTCATTCAGATTCAAATTGATTGCTAAGTTAAAAAATCATGACTAAAACAGAATGACCCTTGAATTTGATTTTTATTAATTTATTTTTTAGTAGATTTAAGTCCTCCGAAAAGTTTGCTCAAGGTTATAGTAACTGTTATTGCATCAAATTCAGAAAATATTTTCAAACTATTTTGTGTCTCAGCACTCAAATTTTAAACGGAGAGGGTTTTTAAGAAGTATACCAAGGCGGCTCTTATAGCCGAAGGGTAGGTTTTGAAAATGTCATTAATGTGTTCTAAAAGGCTTCATCGAGCGAGAGGCCTCAACTATCTTAAAAGTAAATCTAGCTGCAACCCCGTCTGATTTCAATGTGACTAAGACTCGCTATTAACATTACACGTATAGAGTTGGAATGGAAATAAGCATTTTTTTGAAGCGAAGCTTCTTAGCGCAGGCTAAGGAAGCATTTTTTGAAACATAGAAAAAGTGATCGTCACGAAACGGAAGGACGCCATTCATCAGCAGGCTCATCGTTGCGGCCTCGTATACCTATGCACTCGTAGGCTGTGCGTATAAACGTGTTGATACGGATGCGCGCATGAGTTCTGCATTTGTAAATAAAAGAGGGGAAAAAATTTAAAACACCGCCAGTCTGGATTCGAACCCTGTTTAACTGCTTGGAAAGCAGCTATGCTAACCGTTATACCAACAGCACTTCGCAAAAATCACTAGGTTCACGAGGTTCAATGTCCACTAGAAGGCGTTCTAAAAAATTCAAATTCATTTAAATGATTATGACAGGAATAAGTAGATACTAAAAATTTAGATTAGAAAACTACATATTTGTTGTAGCTTAGCTTAGTTAAATTACCTTTTCCGGTTTGAAGATATATGAGCTCTATTTTCTGACGGATCACACTATTTCGAACCATGATGAGGTGAGGAAGAAGACACTTGAGCTGGAAAACTTTCCAAAGTTGAACAGCTTGAATTTCGATTAATTTAAAGCTCTTCAAGCCTATGTACACTGGGAATACTCCACGGCATTAAGTCTTGAACCCAAAACCTCTTCTCAGGAAAACGAGACTCCATCTCCCAAGACGCGACCGCTGCATCCTGAAGATTGCTAAAGAATTACCAATATCCTACCTGAAGTAGATAGATGAGCATGCTCTATACAGGTGTTTCAGACAATATATATTATTATAATCCGAGCAAATCATACATATGAAGTTTTCATGACTCATGATAATCGATCATATTTATATCAAGTTTTCAAAAATTAAACAAGGACATTTTATTGTTTTATAAACTGATTTTTGAGCTTGCATAGCTTGATAAAGTTAAAATATAAATTACAGAGGAAGAGTGGAGAGTAAAGTAATTTCACACAATTTGGCAAAACAAACTCTAAAATTCTATTGTTGATTTTTTTTAAAGAAACCTAAAGAAATATGTTTAAAAAAGTGATAAAACTTTCACGAATAAGCAGTTCTTACCCTAATACAAAAATATATTTCATTATTAATTTTAAAATTCATTTATATTTGTGATTTCGCTCCTTCTAATTAAACAAATTTAACATCAATGTCACTTTCAAGATTTTAATATAAATTTCAGCTTAAATTTTGGGGTCGTGTTTGGGTCTTTCGCTCAGAAATGGAACGCAATTGATTTCTAAGAAGAGCGGAATGTTTCGCTGATATACATACACATTCGCAAAATATACCGGTGAAAATATTTTCTCAATGATATACCAGAAGATATACCTTACGTCTCTGTTTGTAATGATAGAATTTTCAACAATCTAACGGGGTTTGCATAATGATTTACTTGAATCTGAGCATGCACTGCGTCTACGCATATAGATCTCCAGTTAACGTACAAGGGTTGCAAGTTTTCGGATCGTCTATGTTGAATGCTATTTTAATGAACTTGCTAGGTGGATTTGATGCTAGGAACGCTTCCTATTTAAAAGATTTATATAATTCACAACATTGGGATCAAATAATCATTTCTATGATCCTACTAACTCATATAAAATTCTTCAGTAACGGCTTTCCCTAATTTTACGTATAAATTCTCCTGAATTTTTTATTCTCCTATTTTCAGTATGTAATCCATAAAACTCAGTAAACTGGTTCACTCTACCATTCACAGAACAGTGACAAAACGACATGGCGCTCTCGTGGTGGAAGCTAAAGGTTAACGCTACACAAATTCATTTCGAAGGGAGTTGATAGGTTGTTGCGTTAACTCTCGAAGCTAACTTTGGAAGTTTAATCTCTTTATGATCAGTCATGCATAAGCTCAGGGCCGCGTGGCCTAATGGTTAGATCTCGGCTTCGGGCCCAAGTGCTCCATGTTTGAAACCCGATTGCACCCGAAGTCCGCTGTGTATGTATCCAGTTGCGCGCTAAATCACATTTATGGAGGAAACACCCTACTGAACGTGTGGTGCAGAATTTTGAAGAAAGGGGTGGCAGTTAAGTGTTACCCTCGTCTGACCTCGGTACAAAATGACGGAGCCCTCGTGCTGCTTCGGGTCTTTAATATAAATAAGCTCTTCTGATATTTATAGCCCACCAGATCCGAAATTTCGTAAATGTTCGAATATTCTTCTAAAATTAAGAGATGCAGATTTCACAACAAGATTATACAAGGGTAGATGCAATTTGAACCCTTTATTTGAGAATATTGACATAGGTTTAGTTAATAGCAGCAGCTCTCACATCGAGCAAGGCGGTCTAGAAATTATACTTTAACATCGAGGAAAGCCGCTTTGAGGTAGGGTTTCCAAAATTTCCTTCGAGTCCTACCACGAAGAATGTCAAAAAGAATGCTTTTTAAAAGGAGAATTAGATCTATGTTATGAATTCGAGGATATTTTCTTTTAATCCTTGAAATAGAGGTATCCAAATAGGATTGCCTAATATGTTTAACGTGTGAAATCAGATTCAATAGTTCGGTGGTTAGTTATCATGCTGCGTATTGAATTTTAGCATTTTGACGAAAGATACAAAATACAACGACGTTTTTTCTCGAATCGTTATCAAATTCTAACTGGTAAAAGATATGGGAAATTCCATATCAGGCATTTATTTCTACTAAGAGGAGGATTTACAATGTTTAATCTATACAAAGTTTTTAAAGTCTTCTGTGTCCAGTATGTCTGGGAACCGTGATGGCCTTCTGGTAAGGTCTCACTCTCGAGGCCTGACAATTCCAAGTCCGAAACCCTATTCACCGAATCCTCTGCGCCAATCTGGATCCATTGCACGCTAAATCATGCTCAGTATGTCAAAAGACCTTCTGCTGGCGTGGTGTGGAAATCTGAGGAGAGGAGCGCCAGTGCTAGTGCTCCATCATTTGATCGAGGTTAAATGCGACGAGATGCGTCGCAAAATAACTTTCGGAGTGCTTCGAAACGGGACGTTAAAGTAACTTAAACAGAACTCAGAATAGTCAGAGCTTAGCGTTTGGAAATAAAAATATTATATAAGTAAAAGTTCGATACTTTTTCAGTAAATTGATTTTCTTTTAATATATTTAAAATAAAAATAATAAAATTTTTGAATGTCCTACATCTTGAAAACATACAAAAATATAGGATATGTTTCAAATGTAAATAGCAGTTTAAATTATATTGCCAACCAGAAGTAAATGACTTTGAATGAAGTAACAGATACATAATGGCTATAAATATTATAGATTAAAATTTTATACAAATATAATAAAAACAATTTTGTATATGAACACCAAAATTTGAAAAAAATATAAAAATTATAATGAAAAATTTGCATTTTTGTGCATATATGTATATTTTTTTCATAGGAGTAACTAATAATTACATTTTTAGAAGTTAATTTATGGGCTTTCGGATTTTCAAACCTATACATTTCTAAAGTCGTTGAAATGTTTAAATATTAGGAGGTTAAAATTTAAAAATCTACTTCTTGACGATAAAAAACGGCTCAGTTTCTTTAAGATATAAGCAGCGTTTGTTCAAATACTTGCTAGCAATATCAGTATTTGTTTGAATAAAATAGCTGGAAATTGTAAACATTCCGTAATAATCATGCACAGAATTGCACAACAATCTCTATTTTTTATTGTAGAACTTTTCCTATTATTCACGAATCACGCTGCATCTACATCAAAATGTAGTAGATAATTGGAATTATTTGGAATGGATGCACAGAATTTCACAACAATATTTTGTTTTCCATAAAGCATTCTTTAAGTTTTGTAACTTACATTATATCCAAGTCAATATTATTGTGTCGATAATTGTATACCAAATTACATTAAAGACATCTAAGCACTTTATTGTATAAAACTGATAAATTTCATCAGTTCATATAAAAACACTGGCATTAAACTGCTGGCTTAGCTACTATTAGGGGAGAAAAAATTATACCTATTTGAATGCTAACAAGGGGACGGTACGACTTGATAAATTTAGTCCGGGATGCGTCTTGGTATATAAATAGTATACATTTAGGGTGTCCATCCAAAAATAATAAAGCGCAATAGCCAGCCAATTCGGAGAAAATATCCCTTAAACTTTCAAATCAATTTTTATTCCCAACACACCAATAAAAAGAAGGGCGATAAAAAATTTTGTAAAATATCATTAAAAATCCCACAAAAGAGCATCAAAAATAGATCCCGTTGTCTCTCACCAGTCTAGAAAACAATAAAATCCGTCTAACTATAAGTCGGTCAAACAATAAAAATACAAGGTAAGACTATCAAATTTTAAAAACAAGAATAGTAGAAACAAGGTCTGTCAACACATAGACCTAATAATAAAGAAATCGGCTGGATATAACAAAATATTTGATACTGAAGCTAGCTAAATTAGTATGCAACATAAAATCTCTTTGCAGCAAGCAAGAGTATCTTTTTAATTTATGTAATAAATTATTACTAATTAAAATAAACCTTTCACTAAATTTATTTCACATTCGAATTTCTGTTCTCAGTTATTTGTTTAGAAAATTTACTTCATGTGCTTCTCAATAATTCCTAGCAATTCCTTCTAAATCCTATTATTTAAGTTTCTTCAGTGAAGGAATTAATTTCTGAATGTTTAAAATTAAGTATATGTTACGTAGGGGGCATAAGAATTTTATAAATGATTAGGTGGAGTATAGAACTGAAAAGATTGTGAAACACTGAGTTAGAATGAAAAATCATGATACGAAACCTGTTGAATGTATTTAGATAAATACTTAACATCAACCAGCCGAAAACTACACGTGTCGAAGAAATCATAAGCTTACACGGCATAATTAGTTTTCTTAAAATATAAAACATTTTGTTTGCGAATATGGAAAAATGCATGTTTCAGCATCAGTAATATTAAATGGAGTTTGAGTGCATTAAGTGATAGAAGTGTTAACTGCATTTCAGAGAACGTGTTTAGCAGAAGTGTTTTTGTTTCCCACCACTGTGAAATACAACAGAAACAATATTTGAGAAGGTAATGAAAGCGGTGCTTGCTATTAGTACAATTCAAGATGCTGAAGCTTTTCTTGACAAGGCGTATCAGCGAGGATGCCTTCAATATTTGAAATGAGAAGGTCAATTATTGCTAACAAGCGCAATTGCTTTCAGATAGTATAAATCTTCACATGCAAAAAGAGATAAAAACAGTTGTCGTTCGAGCCGTAAATTTTTCGTGAAAACGTCGGGATAAAATCATAAAACAAGTGTTTCGTGTTAATATGTAATTTAATTATCACTCTCTTTAATACAATATTTACACAGAGTAGTATAATGGTTACAGAATAGATAAATCACAAGTTTATCGCATGCATCAAGGGTCTGTGGTAGCTTGTTATTTATTTATTCTGTAACCATTATACTACTCTGTGTAAATATTGTATTAAAGAGAGTGATAATTAAATTACATATTAACACGAAACACTTGTTTTATGATTTTATCCCCACGTTTTCAGGAAAAATCTACGGCGCGGACCCAAACTGCGCCTTTCTTATGTTTTATTTAGAGTAGCTTTTGTTGGCGCCATCTTTTGACTGTATATAGGATAACATTTCGCATATGCGCTGTAAAACATTATTTACTAAAAATGTTCGTACTTCCCGTAATATTTAAATTTTTGAATTCAATTTTTTGAGTTCAAATTTTAATACGTTCTTTTACATATTACAGGTATTATGATCAGGCATTATGTAACTTTCGTACAATTCGAAAGAAAACTCTGCATGTTATAATAAAAAAAACATGCGAAGTTTGAAATTTTTAATTTAATACCGATTTTTACTTATACTCTGATAAATATTTTTATTGTCTCACTTTGGGTGCTAGTAATACTCCTCAATTTCTTTAAAATGGCATCAAAATCAACCTCCTAGCTAAACGCGTTTCTACGCTACCGTTATTTATAACCTTACATAAAACTAATTCATAACAATCACGCAAATGTGCCTACGTTAGTACGATGACGTCATAGGCAAAACAAATACCACGCGACAAACTCTTACAGATATGATCTATCCGTTGTGGGGTCAACCATTCTGTTCGCATTATTGGACTCGTAGTTATTAGCGATTCAAATCTGACGGCATTTTATCACACAAGAAAGTTGGACCGATTATCACTGTAACGAACGGAAAGACGTTTGCACGTCAAAAAGAAAATCCTTATATAGTCCTTGAATACCAGCTGAAATCATACTGTAAGGTAAATACAGGGTGTTATATTTCAAAACGGGGTCACAATAAAACGCCCATAGATATTAAAGTAATTTTTGCAGAATATAAACCTAAGAAGTCAGGAATGTTTTTAGTGCACTATTTTGTAGTAAAAAATTTCATGAACAGATGGCTTTGCAGTATCATGGGGCTGTATATGAGGCATGCGAGGAGGCCAGTGAGTCGTCCAGATCTCAATTCATGCGATTTCTACTTGTGGGGCCACTTGAAGGACGCAGAGTACTGCAAAAATCCTACCACAATTGTCGAACTTGTGCAGATCGTCTGTAATGAATGCGAATTATTCCAATACAGATTTCGGAGATTATCGCCGCTAATTTTATATTTCTGCTGAGACATGTGGCTGCAGAAGACGCTGGAAATTTCGAGAACGTTGTCCATGAGTTTTCCAATGATTGCTTGATTGGATGCACAGCGCCTTCTGTTGGTGAAATTTTGTACTACAAAAAAGTGAACTAAAAACATGCTGACATCGTACATTTACATTCCGCGAGAATGACTTTAATGTCTGTCATTGTAATCTTGTAACCTTATTTTGAATATCGTAAGGCCATTTTGTATAAAGGCGATATTGCCATTTACCCTGTATTTATTGAAAGATTCTACAATGGAATCATGTTAATACCAAAGAATTATTCGTGAAATGGCTTTCCAAAGATTTCTATACATGAGAAATCTCAATTTTAGATGGAAATTGCTATCAATTTCCAAGATTATATCAGTAAAAATGCAAAAATATTCCATTCAATTTGAGATTTTCAATTAAAATCTGACTTATTACAGCAATACTTTTGAAGATCAGTCTTTATGCATGTGTATAACATTAAGATGTGTGTGCGTGATTGTTTTATTCAGTTCATTAACAAACGGTCTTTAAATCAGTCTGTTGCTACTAATAAGCATAATTATTCTGTGGCATGGTAAATTTATATATGCAAGAGAAATGAAAAACAATCGCTTTATTTTTCTTGAAACGCCCTGGACTATGCTGGTAGGTCAATGTTTAATGGAATATCCCTTATTAAGTTCGTGTTAATACCAAGGGAAGATCCGATATAAGGCATTGCAAAAAATTTCCGTACCAAGGAAATTCGAATTTCAGTATTTAATAGAATTCCTTACAAATATTAAGAAATTCGTATCAATGTATAGATAAACCTATTAATTCTTATCAATTGTTAGGATAATAACGGTCAGGAAATATACATTTTTTCACGGCAGTATGCCCCCGAACTCGGAAACGTGAATGTTTCCTGTCATTTGAATGGTAGTGCGCAGAAACATAAGTTACATATAGGGAAAAGTAGGGCAAGAGGACGAAGACTCTCAGATGACGATTGGATCTTTCTAAAAAATTACACTAGATGGCAGCACCGAACCTGCAACATCAGAGACCTCTAGCTTCCCGTGTCACAACAAAATATTTTACCTCGTTATTAGAGAGATTCATAGTACGAGGTAATGTGTTTTTAGTTGTTCATACGCAATTTTTGGTTGTTGCTTGGTAAGGGATAAGGCTGACGAAGTAAATATTTTTGACTTTTACGAGTCATATTCTCAAAGAGGTAATCGAAACGCGTTCAATTATGTATTATTTAAATTATTTCTGATAAGCTCATATCCTTCAGTGATGTTTTGAAATGAATAGGCGAAATCGGGAGAGATGACGAATTGGGTGGAGGGTAAGATAGTGAACCCCTCCACACTGAGTCAGGAGCTCGTCGGGCTACCTGCATGCCACTTGCCCTTCCTGCAATTCACGGGCACTCCAGGGAAAATTCAGCTTCTCATTATAAAGGAGATAGAGGAAAAGGGAGATAAACGAAATCTTTGACAGCTGAACAAGACTGAAGTTAATAATACTAAACTGCTCTCCACAAACCTTCTAAAATTTTTTAAAAAAGAAGAAAGTAGCTAAACAACACCTTGACCTCTAATTTTCTCAGTCTCAAGAATGAATTTATTTATTTGAATTTTCTTACGTTGACACCGATGACAATCTGAACCCAGAAGTCCTCGATAATGAAGAATGTATCATTTGCAATGAGCATTGAAACACTGAATAGGGATTTCAATGTTTTATGTGCAAGCTCTGACCCCATTCTACCTACACTGGTTGGGACGAAATCCAAGCCCATGACGATGCGATTTTTGTAATTGATTTCATTTTTTAAGGTTTGAATATGAAATTTCGATTCACAATATTTCATTTGTTTCGTGCTTTGCTTTATTCCGATTATGTTTGTGTTCTGTTATGTTCAAGATGTGTACTCAACAGTATTAAATAGTTTTTTTGATAGCATGTGGATGTTGAATTAAATTATCCCAGTTCTTCATCTTACCGGACACCTGTTAGGATCCTTGAACTTAAAATATCAGCGTCCGAATTTTCGAACCCAGATCAGATACGATGGCTCTCAATACTTCAAATCATTAAGCGTCTGCAGAAGCATCGATTCACTTTCAGGTTTCTGCAAATTTCTGTCCTACCGCCACGAGAAAAACCCTGAAAAGTGTTGCCTGAAGCAGATGAGTCGAAGAAAGGAGGGAAAAGGATATAAAATCAGCCCCAACATTTGACAAACTAAGCGCACTTCGTTGGCAAGGAATTCGTTTTCGACTGAAGTTCAAAGCGAAATTAGACTTCCGCCAGTTCTGTCTGCGCCAAATGAATTAAAGCCCTTTCCTTCAACCTCCAAATGCAGTGGATTATCCCGTTTCCATAACGACCGCCAACGGCATCTCCAGAGTCTGGGGTTTTTCTCGTGGCGGTAGGTCAGTAGGTATTCGTCATCTTACCCGACAGCGTTCGTCATCTTACCCGCACAGTCGGGTAAGATGAAGAATTGACTTTTTTTTTCTAAAAGGAAATTTTGGCGTCTCAAATTTGAACATAAAAATTTTTAAAAAATATCAGTTTAAAATAAAAAGTTGAAGAAGATTTTGCCGAAAAAATAATCCTCAAGAAAGGAATATTGAAGTCCGGAAAAATCCCCAAAGCTTAAGATAGCCACCTTACCCGACTTTCCCCGATATTGAGAAAATTCACATTAAATTTCCAATCGAAGATTCAAAGTATGGGTTTCCAACGATTACTGTGTCTATGTTTATTCTATCCTGTTTTTAAGGAACATAGGACAGCTCCCGTAAGTTTGAACCACGATGAATTAAGAGGATTACAGTTAATTAAAAGGTTACAGAAAAATTTCAGAAAAAACATTATTTGAACTTTTTTTAATGTGTCATTGGTTATTGCTTAATTTTCTTATACATTTTGGAACTTCGAAAACTTTTTAAAGGAATGAAAAAGGTAGATATTTTGATACCAGAAACATATTTCACGGTCTAAAAGGAAAAAAACACCTCTTCTGTATTATTATTACTCCATTTTCATTTGAGAAAATTTTAGAAATAACGTTATTTCAATTATTTTTAATGTGTGGTTATTGCTTAGATTTCTTATACGTTTTCGAACTTCGAAAACTTTTCTAAAGGAATAAAAAAGGCAGATATTTTGATAACAGAAACATGTTTCACTGTCTAAAAGGGGAAAAAACCCTTTTCTGTACTATTATTGCTCCATTTTCAATTGAGAATAATCTTCACGCGACGTTTATTGCTTTAATTCAAAAAATGTTTCGAAAATTATTTTTTCCACCATTCTGAACTACAACGGAAATGCTGTTTAAAAAGATTGTGACAGCTACATTGTGTAATATCTAAATCTTTTTCAGCTTTCTGGAAAGGTGTCTCGAGCGGGATGCTGTATGAAACAGAAGAAAAGATATTTGTTTAACCTGGTCAAAAAGCGCTTACGGTCTAATAATTTTGCGGCGGCACAAATCTAAAAGTGTAAATGAAAGAATAGGGGCTTCGGTGATTGCACGGACACCAAAGACCAGTGAGTCGACAGATTGGCCTTGCGATTGGTTAAAACTAATGAACAGGGACATCAAAGAATCATAAAAATTAAAGAAACAATGCCTGCCGTTTTCATAATATTACGTATTTTAACGTATATACCATAAGTGGAACATGCTCGTAATTGAAAAACTTATGGGCATTGGATTTTCAAAAATATTTTTCTCATTGTATTAGAGAAAATGGTATTTGTGTGTTATAGCGGCACGAGAATGAATCGTCAAAATGGTACTTAAATCTCGTCAGAACGTTTGCATTCTTGTAAAAACAGCACTTGTTCCTATATAAGCATTGTCTTACTTTCTTGCTAACGTTCTGGAATTCGCATTGGGTTTTAAAAATATCTTTCTTTTTAAGTTTCCGCTAAGTAGGCACCGGGAAGATTATTTTTTAACGTAAAATCATCCTAACGGTTTCGTTAGCCAAGGGAGCCCGAACATAGTATCTTCGCTAGAAAAATTTGCTTTCAAGCTTGGTAAAATCATGGCTGCGATCTTTTCGTAATCCGAATGTTGCCAAGTAATATAAGGAGTCCATATTACTCATAAGTTCCGAGAAACGTTTTCAAAATATTGAGAAAGCGTTGAGGAGCACCTTCTGCTGTATTTAATGAAGCTGGTATCTCGGCTGGTATCGTTAAATGCTGAAAACTATTACGAAACTTCTTAAGTATGGTGTTTTCTAATACGCCTTTACGTTTGGCCCCTCTTTTTCTTAATCACCATGTTTTTACTGTTAAGTTGGTAAAATTTAGTTCTTAAATAAGCATATCTTTAACTATAAGAATGTTTTTTTCTCTCTTTTCACATGAATATGTTCATAAACAGAAAAAAATAATTCCAAGCAAAATTTTCCAGTGTCATATGTTTGTATTATTACGTAGAAATATATATTCTGAAACACATGTATTTTTTAAATATGTGAGTTCATATTTTTTAGCAGTATAGTATAAGCTGTAAGTGTTCCACTTGTGAGTTAATATATTTGCTGCTTTGCTGAGAAAAAGCTCTCTCCGAAACATATTCATCTCTCAGAAACATATTCATTATCATTTCCGAAACATATCAGTTTTTTTTCAAAATGAGAGGATTATTTTTTGCAAAATCTCACCACTATTTAAGATTCTGGAGTCTAGAGAGGATATGCAGAAATGCAGATGCCAATTGATTATTTCTTAAAATATTAATAAAATATGTTACAACATACATATTTTATAAATATGTACGTTGGAAAGGCTGTCATTTGTACCTACGGATACTATAATGGGTGATATTTGTTACCTCAAAGTTATTTGGCTTTGAAACTGATAACAGAAAAATTCAATGAACTTTACTTTTCAAACACTTAAGTTGTGTCATTTGCAACGCCTTTTCAACCAACCATGAATTCTTCAAATGTGTAATACAATATTAGTGTAATACAATATTAGTGTAAACTTTACTACCTTCTTAAAAAGGCCTTTCTGCAATAGTTCTGAGTAGTAGGAAACAAAATTTATTTTGGAAACCCGTGTACGATGAACCTGTGATGTTGTCAATTTTGAATAGTTACTAATAATTACAAAGATACCAGTAATTAATGCACTTTATCATCAGTTCAAAATTTAGAATACTGATGTCAACAATAACAGTAACTTATAACAGCGTTTTGAGTCAAGCAATTAAATTTTATAATCCAATTACTAATTTACCTTTTAGTTCATTATCAATATGCGCTGTGTTTTATTTTTAAAATACCCAAGGTTCAATTTCTAAGTAAAGAAAAAATAATTTCCAGATTCATGGATACATTCTTAATAATATTCAGCATGCATAAATGAATGACATATACATGATTAGGGTTTTAAAGGCTAACGTTTATTTAAGAATTTGACACAAATAACAAAAACCAAATACATTTACGCAGATTCTCTCTTATTCAGTTGACATAAATGCAACGTTAAGATTTTTAATTTAAGAGGTGACCCCACCTCAGTGAAAAGGTATTAAGTAAAAATAAATACACATCATCCATGCCAAAATTTGCAGCGTGAATAAACATTTTCAGATGTATGTAATGCAATCAAATCTCCAAAACAACAACACATAAAATAATCTTAACCCACACACTTGCTAAATATA
>BGPR01001921.1:117000-129446 GCA_013235015.1 Araneus ventricosus | reverse complement strand
CATTCATTTATTTGAACTATGAAAATGAGCATATTTAAATAGATGTTATGCAGTCAAATCTCCAGAACAACAACAACACATGAAATAATCTTATCTCACACACTTGCTAAATATATCCAAATAATTCAAAATGCAACTTCACTTAACAGCATTCAAAATATGATACATGTAATTTTATCATCATATAATTTTACCATTAAATTTTCCTGCTACTTACAAATCGAACTATTTTTGTTCAGCACTAGGGAAAATCAATGACTTTTATATTTAAGTTAGCACTAAGACCTAATCATATGAGCCTAGCGAATACATAGTTGCAATTAAATTAGGCAATCAAAGCATTTTAATTAAGTTCAGCAATCTAAACATTAAAATTGAAGATTCCTCAAACTCTCATTCTTCAAATTTCTTTAAACCAAGGTAATCTATATTAAAATCCTGTATTCAAGAAAAACATTTATAAGTCGGGTATTAAGAAAAAGAAAATGCAATTATAAATTCAGCAAAAAGTTACCCTTTAACTCAGTTACTAACATTATCATCGTAATTAAGCAAATTAATAATGAATCCCCTAAAATTAATTTTTGTAGTAGAGCTACATGAAATTTTAAACCATAACATTCCCTTCTCAGTTCCATTGTTCCTTTTCTAACTTCAGATAGTTTTTTCGAAAATGTTACACAGACTTTGACATCCGAAAACTTTTTCAAGCTCTACAAAAAATCATATTCTATATTGTATTGCTTCTTTTTAACATGAATACGATAATTAACTTTTATTTTATTAGTTCAGAAAATGTTTCCGAAATAATTTTTTTACCACTCTAAACTGAGAAGGAAATGCTTTTAAAGAAGAAAGCTGTGCTGGCATCTTTTGCAATTTTTTGGTGAAGCTCGCCTATGTTTTCTGGAAAGGTGTCTGATGCGGGATGCCATATGAATCTGAAAAAAAAAATGTTGCAGCTGGTCTAACATCGCTTACCACTTTAATTAGTTCTTACTGGGTCAATTCTTACAGGGACACATAACCCAAAAAATTGCCAAAATAACAATTTTCGTTTTACTGGCTTATTTAGTTGCTCTTATCTTTCTACTTATTGCATCAAACTTTCAAATTTGTATCTTTAATATTTCAGAAGTTATTTAGATTTTTATTTCTAATTACTAATGAAAAACATAAGCAAATGACGACTTTAAATGGCTTTTTCTCCATGTAGAATTTTCCTGCACTGTCATGTTTTCAAAATGCTCAGAGTTTTTTTTCCTTTTTAAGAAATATCTGTCAAATTCTTTTGTACACGTTTATTGTTATGTATATTACAAAACCATGCATGCAATAAGCATTCAATTGCTTTGTTTTTTATATGCAAGATATAAAATGAGGTACTGCTAAATTTTCTCATTTTTTATCATATTAGTCAGTAAAATATCTATATTTAAGCGACTATTAGATACACCGTAAACTCCATGCACAGTTTTGTGTAATATATTTCAGTGAATCTACAAATAAAATTTGAAGCTAAAATATTAATATTTGAAAAAGTAGTAGGAATTTTTTTAAAATTAATTTTCCTTTAAAAAATTTCAATTCATCTAAGTATGCCTAACAAAAATGGATTTTTTCTTCTCAATATTACTTTATATAATTGTTAAGACTCAATACTATCAAATATTTTTCAATAATACTTCAAATTAAAAAAATATTGAGAAGGTAATGTTTCCCCTTAAAAGTATCAATGAAAGAATGAGAACTTGCACCCCAAACGTCTTCAGTATAGCAATAAACATAACCTATTGAAAGAAGCATCTTAAGCATCTATTAATAACTCGGGCGGATTTGAAATAAAGGCATTGAGAATAGGCGTTTAAAGACTTATGCCCTCAGCAGAATAGATTTTTAATGATCCTTCAAGTGCTTTCGGAAAATAAAAGTTTACTATTTGTTCTCCGATTTACCATGAGAAATGCGACCGGAAACATTTAATTAGAGAGTGCCCAAAAAAGGTCAAGATTATAAGAAATGGTTCCAGAAAACGTCTTCAAAAATAGTACAAGTTTAACTTCAGAAATTATTAAATAATTTTTAGTTGCCACCTCGATAATATAAAAATAATACTTATAAATGACGACAGCAAAATAAAATGAGGTCTGAACATCTGGACAAACAAAATTCAAATATTTTCTTAATCTTTTTCAAACAAAGCTAATAGCACAATTTTCTAATACCCCAGTTGGAGTTCAGTTCAGTGTAACGTCCCGAATTGAAGCAACATGAGGACTCCGTTAGGACGGATCTCTCAATTTTGAATCGTTTTCAGATGACGAAGACAACATCTGAACTGACACAGCCTTCTCCAAGCTTCCGCACCACGCCAGCAGAAGAACGTTTGACCCCCCTACGTATGAATTGGCGTGTAGCGGTCTCACATATACGGTGGATCTTCAGTGGGATCAGTATTACACTCAAGATCTTGGGGCCTAAAGTCTAGGACTGTCACTGGTTGACAATGGACCAATTTCTGCAATTGCACTAAGATATTGAAGACCATAATTGCAGGTTTCAGTATCTTCTAAAATAGGGTTGCTGATCGCTTTTATAAATTTGAGTGGTAAAACACTAGGATAGAATCGGAACCACTTTATGATTTTAAAGCAGTCAAATGTTCGTAATGTAAAGCGCAGGTTTAGGAAGGAACTTTCGTTATATAGAATGTAATTCTTCCAGGAATAAATTAATGTGACTAATTGTTACAAATTTCAAAAATGCAGTTACACCATTCCATTTTAGTTCTAATTTAAAAATAATTAACTAGAAAAATTAGAATGAATTTAAAAATTAAAAAATATTAATTTAAACTTTAAATAAAAACAATAAATTTTTAATATTTAAGAACAATAAAATTTAAATAATAAAATTTAGAAAATACAAATTTTAAAAAAATGTTTAAGTAGCTTAATTACAGCTGCAGATAAAACACAAAGAACAATGGAAATCAATATAATACAAAGAAAGCCAAAAAACAAAGATAAATTCAAAAGTAATAAAACAAACAAGGAATCAATATTATACAAAGAAAGACAAAAAAACAAAGATAAACTCAAAGGTAATAAAACAAGCAAGGAATCCATTATAATCAATTTTTTCAAAGGCTAAGGATTTTATTCGAAATGGATTCAAATTAATGATTGGGAAATTTTTCTGTAAGAAGCTTGCATTACGCCAAATATAGCCTCTCTTATACCGAAATTTCCCAACAAAAGCCAAAGGTTATCTGTACATCAAAAAGGATTATTTCAAAAGAAAGAGGAAAAACAAAACATATACATAAAACTATAATAAGATTCATTTTAAAATATCAGCCATCTGGCTTTTTTTAAAAGTAGCCATCATAAATAAAAACTTACCCAATGCCCAGAATAGAATTTTAGTTATAAATGTTCCATGCATTCATCGCCAGTTTTTGCACCTTTAACACTTTTTTTGCAACATCATTTTCATCATACTTGTAAAATCTAATTGAAATCTACTGAATTTTTATGTAGTGCCTTAAATGCAAGAGTGAATAAATGCAGTAAGAGGATGATTATTTACGAAAACAGCATTAATAACGTGAAAATAATTAACAAAAATGATATGGTAATATAGATTAATAGTTTATCAGTTGATATTTTTGTTTTGTTTTGTTGATATTTGTAATTACAAATATATGACAGAAGTCTATGGAAATGGGGAATACATAAGTTACGAATGTAATATTCTTTTTGTGGGGAATGCAAATAAGTATCGTGTATGTATCACTTGTGGAATCTGTAGAGGGTCTCGTTGCCAGGAAGGTAACCAATGCTGCCAAAGACTGACTAGCGTGTTCGGAAGAATTCATCAGTCCCTCTATTGCCTATTCGGGGGGAACATTTACATGAAGTTAAGGAGGATTGGAACCCTAAGTCCGAAAATGTTAAATTGGCCACTTCGATGTACCTTTTCTCAAAATTTGTTATAGATTCATGTTTTAAATTTTTTATACAAGTAAAGTACACCTTTCTCATTATACTAAAATTATTTAAAAAAAAAAAAATTCAAAAATTTATTTTTTACAAATTTTTTTGTGTCAAAACAAAAAATGTTAAATTGGCCACATCAATGTACCTTTTCTCAGAATCTGTTATAGATACATGCTTGAAATTGTTTATAGAAGTAAATTACACCTGTCTCATTATGCTGAAATGAGCTTTTGGTTAATGTTTAATTTTTCATAAATTTACTAAATATTTAATTAGACATAGTGAAATCTTCCCCTATTTTGACACAAAAAATTACAAAAATAAAGTTTTGAGTTTTTAACAAAAATATCATTTCAGTATAATGAGAAAAGTGTACTTTACTTGTGTAAAACGTTTCAAACATGTATCTATAACAGAGTTTGAGGAAACGTACATCGAAATTGACAATTTCACATTTTTTTGTTCTGATACAAAACAATTTGTTAAAAATAAGTTTTTTATTTAAAAAAAATCATTTCAGTATAATGAGAAAGATGTACATTACTTGTATAAAAAATTTCAAACATGAGTTTATAACAGATTTTGTGAAAAAGTGCATCGAATTAACAAGATTAGGGTTAACGCACTTAGGGTTCCAACTCTCCTTAAAGGCATTTGACTTCAAACAAGGAAAGATTTTATAAATAATTTCGAAAGAAATTGATCTATTGAATACAATATTTCATTAACGAATGATATATTTCGAATTGTGTTTACGAATAATAATTATTTCTGTTTTCTTTTTTGGTTTAATGATACTCGAAAGTTTTACAAAAATGATACACTTCTTTCATCCTCAATAAAAGTTTTAATACACTATTTAGAAGAACTGCTATGGAAAGGAGAAATTGGCTCTCAAGTCAACAAAATTATACTTTGATACACACTGAAGATGTGATGCAGACGTTAACATTTCACTTATTATCAGCCATGCATGCTATTCTAGCATAGCTTGAAACATTGCTATAAATCCTTCTTGAAAGAATCTATATGTATAAAAGAGGAAAGTATGTGTGCGAGTTTGTTTGTTTGTTCTTTGATTCTTTATGCACGTCCACACCGTTGGACTTACGAAGACCACATTTGGAACAGTGAGGGATTAGCACAAGAGGGAGCTAGCGCCGTAAAAATTATTTTAAAATTCGAATTCGAATTTTATTTCTTTAATTAAATAACAAAAATTAAGCGATTTATAGACGTTTTTCACCAATAACTTCTCAAATACGTATGGTGCGAAAATTATTTTTACATCACCTTAAATAGCAGGAAATTATCTTTTTAATTATACCAATTTAATTGCTGTACAAAGTTTTCTCTAACTGTAATTAACGTTTCAATATTCATTTTAAACTCAAATTGCAACAATGCTTTTATTGTTACAAAATGAAATTCAAACTAATATATTGTGTCATCAAATCCTTTATTCACGTGTTTTTACAACTGTTAAAGCTAAGAAAATATCGCTTCTTTTGGTCAAGGTAGACTTCTTACTTCCGCTGTTATTTCATAGCATGCACTTAACTTCCGTTTTCATTTCGTAGCTTTTAATATGCACTCAAATATCTAATGAAGTACAACGTAAACAGTATAAGTATATTTGTACATTGAAAAACTGTATTAGTTATTTAACTATATATTGTTTAAAATAAATGTTATTTTTTGAATTTTCTCGCATTTTCATTCAAACCATACTGTTATAAGGTTATAAAAAGGGTATATTTGAAAGTTTTAATTCAACAAGAAAAGATTCAAAGAAGATTTACGTTTGTTGGGGAAAGTTGGAGATAATATTTTTAGGAGGAAAAAACAGGAGGCCGGCATATGAAAAAATATGGATCCTGAGCAACGCCGAGTTTTCAGCTGGTATCCAGATAAACTTAAAAGTTGTGCGATGAAAACTGCATAATTAGCGATTCCGAATCTTTCAACGGTGTTCATGAATTCGAATATTACACATTTTCACATCATTCTTGCTGTTTTGCATAAAGATGTTAACTTCCATCATCTTTGAAGCACTATATAGAATTCTTATTTAATTACATAAATTATATTTCTGTGTTAGAAAAAATTTTGAGAAATTTAGTGATATTTTAATTTATAATCAATTTATTTTTTGAAGAAAATTTTTAATTAAATTTCCTGGAAAAATGTTAAATATCTTTTATTGCATCAATTCAGAAAATATTTCCCAAGCTCTTTTGTGTCTTACCACTCAGAACTGCAACGGAAAGTCATTTTAAGAAGATATTTCAGGTGCCTCCTCGTCTCAAATTCTGCACTATGTTTTAAAATGGGTGTCCCGAGAGGGATGCCTTAAATTTCTGAAAAGTGAATTCAATTGCAGCTTTGCCTGATATCGTTTACGTGCTTTAACTCGTTTGTGGAGACGCAAGTCTAAAATTACAAAGGAAAAAGGAAATTTTATTGGATTTTTTTAAACGATTTCATTCTGCACTTGTTATTGAGGAAAAAACTCTTTATTATTGAATTATTCCACACTGAATTTCTCTTAGTAGAATGGTAATATTGCGTCTATACCTTTTTTTAAATTTTAATATGTTTCGATATCTATTCCCCTTGTTTATTCACTTCATTGCTTAATACCATTCATGTTTTCGCATGGATTTGACCAATTTATTGTATATTTGTTTGTTTTTTCTTCCCCCTTTTATGTTTGGAATTTGCATTTGTATAATTTAACTTGAAGCTTCCTTCAACCCTATTTCGAGTATTTTACTTACTTCTGTGAGCCTTGTGTTGTATTTGTTGGTGCAAGAGGAGGTTTTTCTCAAGAGATTGCAGAAAAAGTTAATATTTGAAATGCAGGATTTATATACAGGAGAATGAAAGATTTCTGTTTTAACCCTTTGTAGTTTTCTGGTATAAATACTTACCACCTACGAAAGATTTTTTCTGATGTCTGGAAACATTATTGTTAAATGACAAATAGGTTAATTGGATGCTTAACATTCGATTAAGCTAAAATAATAACCCAGAAAAACATTTATTTTATAATTTAATCGTAATTAAATTCAAAAGTGGTAAGTATGCTTACCAATGCCCGTTCACGGCGTGAGAGTTCTCATAAGGAAATCAAGTCCCAGCATATGTCATTAAATTTCAACTCATGGAAATTTTTTCAGAAGTAAAAAAATGTCATATTTTGTTCTTTATATCTAACACATTCTTATATTTAATTATCAGCATTTGTTACTGAATTTATTTAATTTAAGTTCAACTTTCATTTTTAAAACTCAAAAAAACTGTTGATGCAGGAGGAGTTTCTTTAAATTCGAGATCTTCCTGTTAATGATCTTATGCCTATTTCGACTTAAATTTTGGTGTGTTTATTGAAATTTTCTAGTTTATGATTTTGTAGATTATTTCTGAGCACAAAATGTGGTTAAGATATTATTAGTAAAATTGTATTAGGTTGCAACAGTTTTATTTTTATGCAATGTAGCGTTCCGCTTAGCCATCCCATCAAATACAAAATGAACTCCAAAATTTAATTTAATTAATTATTTAATTTCAATTCGAATAAATTCCATGGTTTTTTACTAAAGAAATTACAGAAAGATGCTTTAAATTACCTAAAATTGAGTGGTAAGTATACTTACCAGTGAACATTCTAAGATATTTTTTTTCCTTAATGCTCTGTGGTAAGTATGCTTACCACTTTCAGTTTCCCCTGAATGATGTCTGGTAAGTATATTTACCACCCCATATTTCATAAATTATTTGTTAAATCAGCAAAGGTGTGATTTTTTTGTGTTTACAACATCAGTTTATCATAATATAAACCCCCAAAACAATTATTTGGAGATGCCCCGGAGTTATGTCCTATAAAGGGCTAAACGAAATTGATTTTAAATTTTTTTACCGGAATGCCTTTCAAAAATTAAGAGATTTTAATCGATTTCCAAATTTAGGCCGGGGAATATTACACAAGGAAAACTTTATATTAGATTCCGCTGATTTAGCTTATTTGCAATAGCGTTGCGTTTGAAACTATACGAGTTCTATTTTGGGAAGGAACTCGTAATATATAACCACTTTCAGATGACGGGGTCGGGAATTTTTCGCTTTCCGAAGTATCAGAGTTACTTGAAGAATTTAACGTTCCCCAAGATGGGGAACATTGGGACTCATGGAACTTCGGTGTTTTCGAGTGTTGAACCCGCCATGTTGAACCCGTTCATGGAACTAGTAATTTTAGTTTGCAGCAAAGTTGCAGAAATCTTGCTCTGCAAATCTGCAAGCTTGCAATAAATTTGACAAAGCGAGAGTGCAAGCTTGAAATAAGTTGCCGCAAACGAGTTTGTCACCACTCGTCAAATTTGTCACAAGCTTGCAACGTCAAACTCATTGGAAACTATAGCAAAAACAGAGTACGAAGACAACCTCGGATTCAAACAACCCAGCATCTCGCTTCCTAAACCTGTCGTCTTAACCACTCGGCCATATAGACTCTGAGAGGAGAAGATAGATCGCTCTAATAGATCGGTCATCTATACTATTTATTGTAAACTCTATTCTGGATTTCATTAATTTATTTTAATTTCGTGTTGAGAATATGATTTGAAGTCAAAGAGAGAGAGCGATTTTCGCTAATAACTACGTTTTGCTAGTAGAATAAATTATTAAATTAGGGTTCAAAAGTAATTACTTTTAAAATGGGACGAAATGTAAGTTATTTATTTCAATAAACATTGACTGTCTCTTTGGTTCAATTTTGTTTATGAACGTTAAAATTTCAACATTAAGAAAAACGCGATATACTTTTCTTTAAAGTGCGAGTTCTATATTTAGTAAAAAGATGGAGAATTTTTCAAATGTTTTTTATATAAAAAAGTTAGTTTTTTTACAAATTATCATTGATTTATTGATTTAATAAAAAGAAGGACGGTCTAAGAGATGCTATTATAAATCAGATGTTTTTTTAAAACAGAGTCAAAGATTATCTGTAAGTGTGTTCTATCATCTTTGCAGCAAACTTGTTTTTCAATCGTGGTATGAAATTTGTCATAACAACTTCACAGCAAACTTGTTTTGCAAGTCGTTTTCTATTATCTTTTCTTACTTAGCAGGAAGTTTGCTGCAAAGCTGCCACGTCAAGTTTGTCATGACAAGCTAATGTCAAGAAAAACCAAACTTGCTGCCAGTGTACATGGTATCTGGGCGAGAACTTCCCATACCACGATTCTGCTAGGAGACCACAGTTGCCTCCCAAATATTGCTGAAGAGCAACCAGTGGATGACTGTTTTAGGTGTGAATTAAATTCTCCGTGCGTGTGCGTCAATCAGATTAAGTGATTATCAGTCGTAGCTCTTCAGCATGTCTTTAAAAATCATATGAGTTCAAATTTACAGCTTCATAAACTGATATTAATAGTGCCTTGGTAAATTAAGTTGAAATACAAATTAGAAAAGAAGCCTGGAAAATTAAATGATATCCAAAGTTTTGGTGAAATGAGTATTTGAATTATTTTTTTAAAGCTTCAGAAACGAAGGTGATGATATTTGATCAGTAAGTTGACGAAAATTACGTTACCAAATAAATATTGCTGTAATTAAAAATAATATTCGAATATTAATTTTAAAATTCATATGTAGTTTTGATTTCACTGTTTTTAATAAAATTAAAATACATTCATCGTTCTTTGAGACTTAGACTTTAAGCTTTCGCAAATATTTTTGGAAAGCAATCGATGCCAAATTTACTCTTCCATGTCCATCCTACTGGCTCAGGAACCTTAATGTTTGCAGGCACACGGACTTGGGGTGCCGTACTGTCGAATCTATTGTCATGATCGTCACATTTGAATGCCAAAGACAATATTCTTCGAAGACCTTTTCAATGAATATTTTCCCATTTTTCTTTTATTGCAAATTGGAGAAGGTACTGAATATAATCATTGCAAACTTTACTATTTTCTTAAAGAGCATTCCAACTATAGGACTGAGTGATAACCACATGATTGATTTTGGAATACTTTCGGAATTTAAAGCAGTCAAATTTGAATAATGCCTTGCTAAGCCTTTCTAAGGGAGTTTTCGTGATATAGAAAGGCATTATTTCCTGAATGATTAGGCAGGCGTGATTGTCCCGAATTTCAAAAACACAGTTTCATCATAATTTATACCGGAAAAATTTATACCAGAAAAAAATTGGACAAAATTCCTTGAAAAATTAGGCTTTTAAATAGCGTGCAATATTATGTATCGGGCTGATTCGTGCTGCCATCTATTATTAAAAAAGAAAGCTAAAAGTTAATTCTAAACCTATTATTTTCTATTTACAGTTGAATTTAACTAGACAGCACGTAAGTTTGCAGCAAGTTTGATTTTGACTTGATATTCCCTTGTCACTGCAAAATTTGACGCGTCAAACTTGAAACGGACTTGTAGCAAGTTCGCTGTGGCAACTAGCGCCACCCTCGCTTGCAACGCATTTGCTGCAAGTTCGATGTGACAAATAGCGCCACCTCCCTTGCAAATCAAAATTGCTGCAAGTTTCCAAAACAAGCTTGATGCAAAGACAGCACAAAGAGATAATTATCTTTGTCACTGTTTTTAAAAAAACATCCGATTTTTAATAGCATCTCCCAGATCGTCCTTCTTTTTATTAATTCAATAAATCAATGATAATTTGTAAAAAAAACTAACTTTTCTATAAAAAAATTTTTGAAACATTTTCCATCTTTTTACTAAATATATCACTCGCACTTTAAAGAAAACTATATCGCCTTTTTCTTAATGTTGAAATTTTAACGTTTATAAACAAAATTAAATCTAAAAAACAGTCAATGTTTGTTGAAAAATAAACTTATACATTTTGTCCCATTTTAAAGTAATTACTTTTGAACTTTAATTTCATAATTTATTTTACTAACAGAACGTAGTTATTAGCGAAAATCGCTCTCTCTTTGACTTCAAATCATATTCGCAACTCAAAAAATTAACGAAATCTAGAAAATAGTTTAAAATAAATCATATGCGAATCGAATTGAACGATGTATTAGGGAGATCTATCTTCTCCTCCCAGCGTTTAACTGGCCGAATGGTTACAGCGCCCGCTTCACGAGCGCTAGGTCGCGAATTCTATCCTGGGTTCTGTTCATACTCTGTTTTTTCTATAATTTGTAACGACTTTGCAATGCAAGCTTGCTGCAATTTCGTCCTATGGTGACTTCGAGGCTCACGTTAACTTGCTGCAAGCTTCTTGCACACTTGTCGTGACAAATTTGCAGAAAGCTTGCAGACTTGCAGTGCAAGTCTGCTGCAAATTTGCCGCAAACTAAAATTGCTATCTTGGTAACGGTTTGAGAAGAGAGTGAATTTACTTGTGTCATGTATTGGACCACTGTCAAAGCAACCAAATTTGAATAATGCCTTGCGAAACCGTTTCAAGGGAGCTTTCATAATATAGAAAGGTATTATTTCTTGAATAATTAGGCAGGAATGGTTTTCCCGAATTTCGAAAACACAGTTTCATCATAATTTTTAGTGCTGCTCTACAACTGACTTTAACCCTCTGTTCCTTGATGAAACTTAAAACCATAGATTTAGACACACTTACATCATTGTAATATGACCTTATTTTCAGATGGTATTCATAAAAACACGAAGAATATAATACTGATGTCGAGAAGTGAAATGAAGCTATTTTAATTAATTTAAAAAAGTATTCATCTTTCCTTTCAAGCAGTTAACAACTCTCCCACTTCGTATGAACGAGTCTATAGCCAGGATGAATGAAAATTAACTAAAATTCAAAATTTATTTATTTGTGAGTTAATTTAAAAGTCTCCAAATAAAATAAAATTTAAAAGTTCTTCGTTTTCAAGTATAACTCAGATTTATGACAGAAAACAAGTTCAGGGAAAATAATCAAAAGCCAGGAATATCGAGGAAACTCAAATAAAATTCAAAATTAATTATTTGAAAGTTAGCTTAAAATTAAAAGAATCCTATAAAATTTTAATTTTTTTAAAAGTAAAATTCATATTTAATATATATATGTATATTGTCCTTTTTTACTGTTTTTGAGTTTTTATCTTGTGTTTATATGTTGGTATTGATATATATATATTACGGAAAAATGTTTATAAAGCCTGAAATATCAGGGAAACTCAAATAAAATTGAAAATATGTTTATTTGCAAAATAAACAAAAATTTAAACTCAAATAGAACAAAATAAACTTTTAAAATTATTACATTTTATAAAAAAATTCATTCTGACATCTAATTTAATGCTTTACTACAGCTTAACTGTAAATGGCAGAATTTCAGGTTTTAAACCAAACGATGCAACTACCTTCATCCTCTTTTACAATCAAACGGTTAAATTGTGGTTTTCATTGAAAGTCTGCTTTCATCAAAGAAATGTTTATAACGGATGT
>BGPR01001921.1:77313-114255 GCA_013235015.1 Araneus ventricosus | reverse complement strand
GGTTTTATGAAAAGTAAGAGGGAGTTGAAAATCGCTTCTTAAACGAAAAGTAGAAAGTATTGCAAACTTTATATATTGATGAATTCTATTTGGTAGCTGTGAAATATTTATTTCAGTCAATTTGATCCTTTTGAACCGCGCGTTGGTCAAACAATGCCTGATATACACCATTCTCTAAATTTTCACATTCACGTCAATGTCAGGCGTTTTGATTCCCTTAAAATGGCTTAGGGTTTCACACTCAATCGTACATGCCATCCATGAAATTAAATCATTAAAAAACTTCCTGCTCTCAAGACAGAATAGGTTATTGAGCTTGGAGCTAAAGTTTGTCATAAAACTAAAAAAAAGGAAAGAATTAATTTCGATTCTTTGAATTGAAAAATATATTCAAAGAAAACTAAAATTCTTTCTATTTTCCTTTCAAGAATACCATTAAGTGGATAATCAAATAATTTCCTCTCTCTACAAGAGTAATGTTTCCATCCATTTTCAGAAAAATTGTATCCAGAACTTTTAGTATACATTCAGAAGAAAATTTTCGGAAATATTTATTGTTTTTATCCACTCAGAACTGCAGCGAACTTTTTAAGACGATTGTAAAGTTTAGTCTGGATGAAATAGTACTCAGTATTTGTGCTTCTGAAACGATATCTCGAAAGGAATGTCTTAGGGTTTATGAATTTGAAAGTTCACGTGCAATGGAGAGGGTCTGATTATCGTAACTTTAACTTCGAAAGAGAAACTTATTTTGAGGTTTTCTCATAAATGCTATGCTAATGATTAGGAATAGGAATATGTTTTTTAATATTTCTATTAACACTACAGGATCATTTGATTTCAAAGCAACGCAAATAAGCATCACCATAAAGCGATTATGTGTGACCACTCAAGCGCGACCAAAATGTAAGAGTCCATTTGTTTCTAGAAGAATAACAGGAGAAATTGGACAGGAACCATTTAATTACAAATAGCTGCTGAAGATCAAGCTTTTGTGTGGGCATTGTTTATGAAGATGTAGGTCATGAAAATTGTTTCACGCTTTGCTGCTGTAAAGGAACAATTTGTTAATTGATTGCCGAGAATTTACATTCTATGACTGCAACAGATTGAAAGACATTAGGGATGGATGCTGATCTCTGTGCCATGTAGTTTATTGTAAGATGAGAAGCTTCAAAATACATTTAAAATCTAAAATTTCTGCTCATACTTTAATGATTGAAAAGTTACATAAGGTTTAAAATGTCGTTATTTTGTATACCAGATCGAACGTTGATTACAAAAATGATATTTGTTTTTTTTTCTTATCATCCACATATTTCTTGTTAAATTTATTTTCAATTGGAAAACGATGGGGACTATTTTACAAAACTTATGCAGAAGCTCTTTATAGCCTATTTGAATAAAAATCAATTTCCAAATTTTTTGAATAATAATAAATATAAAGTAATTTTTACACACTAATAGGAAATAAAATTATGAAATAAAACATATTACTTATATCCAAGCCAGAAACAAATGTTGAAGAAACAAATTTAATGTAAAACAATTTGTTAATTTAATGAAAATTTAAACGAAAGAATTTTTGGGGAAACAATTTGTATTGTTAAATCTATCAAAAGATGCTTCAGTTTTCGGATCACAACTTAAAATAAAAATTTTCTTATACAGGAACAACATTTCTTGGTACAAAAATCGAAAAAAAATTTTTTTTTTGGCTATTTTTCAAATGGAATTGCGTACTGTATAGGTATTCCTGGTTATTGCTAATTTGTCCTTCTACACTTATCATAACCTATCTCAATATTTTTTATTTGTTATTATTAGACTATTATTTATTTATTATTATTTTACTTACAGAATTCCTTGGTTCAAGACATTCATTCATATTCATATTATACTATTAGTCTTGAAAACCTAAAGTCAAGTTTATTGTTTTAATCAACAGACTATAAAGCGGCCTAGTTTAATTCTGTTAAAATATAAGTGCATATAAGCTTGGAATAAAATAAAGATCCCAGAACAAATACAATTTCTTTCCTTAATGTTTTTGAAACAAAATGACCAAATTTTTCTCGGAAACCAAGTTCTTGCTGTAATATAAATATTTAAATATTAATTTAAAATTCATCTATTTTGGCCAGGATTTCACCCTATTTTTATCAAGAACAAACCACATTTATATATTCTATGAAACACTTGTGTTATATAAGTTGCGCTTGTGTTTTGAACCCGTATTTAGATCGTTCTTGAGAATCACAAATGAAAAACGTTGCTTTCAAAAAAAAAAAAAAAAATGAAAGGTTGTGCTTACCATTGTGTGTTCTCATTAAAAATATTTATTGAAAGTCAGACAAGAAGAAGTCACCCTCTTGCGTATTCAATTCTGTTATGCTTTGTAAATTGTGCATAGAATATGGGAGAAATTTTAGAAATGTCTGTGTGGCGGCTTCAGCCAGTTGACGTTTAAATAATAATTCTAAGGTCGTGAAATAAAGGTTATCAAATACAGGAACGTCAAATCCTCTATTCCAAAGATAAAGGGGAAATTCACTTTCCCATTAAAACAATGACAACTGGCATTGTCCGGGTGTAAGAAAACTCCCATATTCCCCAACGCCGCTCATGCGACCCTCTAACGAAGAAAGCACTGCGCGCCGCGGTTGTAATCAATCCCTTAACGAAGGGGTGGAAACACAGTGATATTCGGACGTTCCGGACGTCCACAAATACTTTTGCTTGAAGGAACAGTTCCTGAACGATCCCATAACGATAGAGTTAAATAAGCTAACTTACAACAAATAAGCAATTTTAAGCTGATATCAGGTCATGAACCTTCATTTCGAAGTTCAGGTTTTGTCAATTGAAAATTTTAACGTGCTCAGACTTGCATGACGCCAATGGAGAGATCATCTTGGAAATACCAATACAATCCATCCCCTGAATTTGAAAGATTCCCACAGCATAGAGGTTTTACAATGCTTGGAAACACTTCCTTAAACTCAGTGAAATTCTCTCAATGTTTGCAGCACATTGTATAAACATTAGGTTTGACTATTTGACTACACTGTCAATCATATTTATTCTATAATTGCGAATGATAATCTGTCCAGAATTCTCTGCAAATGTCAGAAAAAAATAGTTATACTGTTTATAAGCAATACGATAATAGATATTGATGATACATGTATTTTATCCATTACTAAGCAGTGAATTAATTCAGTTGTTACATGTGATAAGAAAGATTAATTATTACTATATAATATTGGTTTTCAAAGTTATATCAATATAAAGTAAAAAAGCAAAAGAAGCTAATCAACAATATTACAGTCTTTAATTCTTACCTATATTTCAGAGGATATTTGACTAGATAAATAGTGGACCCTAATTTAATTTGGTTTTAAACTTTCTTCTTTAATGATGTTGTAGTTACGGTATTAACCGAGAAATGATTTGGATAAATATAAACTGCTAATATTTAAGAAAATCTTATTTACATAATGAGCAGAAACAAAAAACTATCAAGAGACTATTTGGCATCATACCATTCGGCAATGTAACTTCCATTTCAGTTGGCAAATAGTGCTACCTTTCAGAAAAATTCCACCAACCACGTATATTATCCAATGTGAGATAGGACGATTGTACTTCCGTGACTTGCTGACTGAGTCAAGTACTTTACGCCAGTTGCTGCACTTCAAGGCATAAAGTATGTCATTAGGCGGTTTTTTTGCAAAAATAACAAACTGGGTTGTCATCTTTCCCTCGGTAAGGGACATACGACTCTTAAACTCGAAAAATGGTCGAAAACTACCCAAAATTCGATACATTATATCTCTGGCTCAATTACTATATAATTGATTATTTTCTAGAGAAAGAAACAGCTGTTCTTTCTCTTATAGAACACACATTTCAAACCTTCATATTAATATATTTACTTGATTAGTAATAAACAGATATAGTTTTTTTGGAGAAAAAAATTGGAATGTAGTCACCATACGCTTTTAGATTAAAAAATTTAAAATGTTTATCTAAACATAATATTTTGGATATATCTATTGTCAAATACTCTATTTGAAACCCAGACCTATTTAGTAACATTTAAATTTCATTTTTATTTTATATACCAATTTAAAATTATAAAATGTTAAAAATAATTAACATTTCCTTTGTTTTCTACCCCCCCCCCCATAAAAAATGTCTTGGAGAAATATGTTGCAAGTGGGTTCAAATTGTAAAACATAGCAAAAGACGTATTCAAACGATTAAAATGTTATGTAAAAAAAATATGCAATTGTTCTTGGGATATCGTGTGAAGCAATATCAAAAAAACGCGTTTTGTGAATCACAGCCTTTAAATAACGGCCACATATTCAATGTTTGCGTAGAAATAATGACATTTTCTTCTACAGCTTTCTGGATTATTGGAATTTTTAACGGATTGTTTTAAATTACCAAGAAAGGAAGGAAATACTATATATATTTTCTGCAAAATAAGAAAATTTTCAGTTTAACAGTATTATAGCACATAATACAGCTGTTATAACGCTCAAAACCATACGGTTTTCAAGTGAATTTTTTATAAAAACAAAGGCCGTTTGTGAATAAAAACTTTATTAATATTGTTTTCTGAAATCAATGGTTATTGGCTAAGTATTTATTTGTTCACAAGAGAGAAGCTCGCAGTAATGATTTATCCGTGATTCGACACATCCTCATCAGAAACAACAGTATTCGATGTAATACTAATCTACTCTTTCAGAATCCATAGAATTTCAATAAAGATAGTTGTTTTGGCGTCATTAAATAATAGGTATCAGTAAGCTTAAAATTTCATTCTGCTCCACAAAGCAATTTTCAAGCAAATGAGCAAAAAGAACTGCGCTTCCACGTCCGACAACTCTTTATACAATATTTCCATAATAGTGATTGGTACAATGAAACAGGAACAACAACCACTTAAATATTTCCATACTGGTGATTGTGACTGTGGGAAACAGGAACAACAACGGAAACAGGCATCAGGCCACGAGAGCCAAGAAGGTTGGCTGAGACATTTGATTCCGTATAAATCTTTAACCGTCCACTTTTAATCTTTATATACTTTCGTATGCGTGGTATACAAGCGAATCTTATCAGCTTAAAAAAATTCCAGTTCGAGATTTTGACAGATCTTCTCGTTTTGATCCCAAAACACAATTTTGGAATTATGTCTGTCACAGTATTATACTTTCTGCAAACTCGAAAACTAATGATAGGGGATGATTTGGTATACAGTCTTCACGCCTGTATTTGTAGGTTTCTGTCAAAGTTTGGACTTAAAATCCGTCAAAGGGAGGCCTCGTGCATGTCCGCCGTCATGTGAACACTATAACTCAAAACTTGAATAGCTTCAGGTGGGATATAATTAGATGGATTCGTTTCGAGATTTTTCGTGAAGACATCGGATAAAATCATAAAATATAGAGTATTTCATTAATATGTAATTTAATTATCAATCTCTTTAATACAATATTTATAAATATGGTGCATAATGGTTACAAGTCTAAATACAAGATTATCACATTGCTTGAGGTCTGTGGTAGCTTGATTTGCTCTATTTATTCTGAAACAAGCTACCACTCTTAACAAGCATCCTTAACAAAAATTGATAAATAAATTTATATTAATAAAGCTTTAATTTTATCGACGTTCCACAAAAAAAAAAAAAATCACATAGACAACTGCGCCTTTCTTATCATTTTTTCTCTTATCGTCATCAACCTCATTAATACATATATACAGAAGTCCACATTGGTTTTATTCATACCAAAGGAGGAAATTAGGCAAGCATGTTTTCAAAACCTCTTGGCACCGACATGAAGATTTAAATTGCATGCCAGTTGCTTTCCAAAATATAAAATTCCGGTCATTTCTGTAATTCAGGGAAAAAGTGAGCAAGAAATCATTTGAGTGAAGTTGGTGGAAAGAAGGTTTATTGATGATACAGTGGTTTAAACCCAGTCTTTATATAGGCGTTTTTTAAAGTGAAGAGCGACTGTAGATGCTGTAAATTTTAGGTTATACATATATTTTTTTGAAAGAGCCTACAATTGAAATTTACTTGCTTTATTAAGTAATTATAAAGCCAACACTCTTGAAAAAGTTAAATTAAAATGTGTATTATCTTCTGAACGAAATAAATCTCGGAAATGTTTGGGAAACAAAAGTTTTTCCTTATATTGCTGAAGAATTAGTAGGGCTTCCTCTATGTTTTAATAAAATTGTTCAGTAAATCTCTCTGAGATGCCAAGTAATTTATATTGCAAAGAAATTTTGTTTCAGGTTCTCATTGATATTCCATTTAATTGCAACTAACTTCCACATTTCAAATAATGCCATTTTCTATTTTCTTATACAAAATCAGCTCTTAAAATTTTTTATATTGAATAAAAAATTGATGCGTTGAGTAGAGGAAGTAGTTGCTGAGCAAGAAAATATTGTTTGCAGGCATATTGAAAAGCAATTTTCAGGTAAAATATAAACAAAAATATATTAAAAATATTCTCAGAAGGTAAAAAATTCTAAACATTTCCCCAAATTGAAGAGGGTTTTTTTACAGAATTTCTTCAAATTAAAATGAAGACAACAAATCTCTCAAAAAGTTGTATCAATGTTAAATCTGTCTTATGATTTCAAATAATCTATATTACTTAGGTATAGTATCGCTCGTGTTTACTATGAATGAACGGAAAGAATATTAATATTATAATACATAAAAGTTTATAAAGAACTTATATACTCAAAGTTTAGAAAGACGAAATTTAAAAAGACATTTTCATATTTGTAAGAACAAGAAAAGTTAATATCTTTTAATAGTTAGAGAAAGCTTTTCAGGAAAGCAGTAAAACTGTTATCATAAAAAGCATGATTGTTTAGTCAAAAAAACAAGGTTATTCCAACACGGTTGTGCAGTCAAATGCCAAAGAAACATGTGGTAGGTTTAGATTTAAAATAATTGACAACTATCCTCATTGATTAATTGAAAAGAATTCGTTTCAATTTTGTAAAGTTTCTATTAAAAGGTTGGGAGTTATGAGTTGCAACTTTCACTGCTTTAAATTGACCAAAATTCAATCAGTGACTTACCATCTAAACTTCAATAAAATATGCTTTAAAAAAGTTAAAGATTTCTGAACACAGGAAGAGGGACCTTAGATGGGGTTAATTCCAGCTTTCTTCAAAGGTCTTCGAAGAATGACCACTGTGCATTTAAAAAAATTTACAGGTCGTTACAGTAGCCCTAGCATTGTGCTTCAAGCATATAAGTACAATGAAGACAACATGAAGATATAAATGCAGGAAGCAAGGTACGAATTTTCTTTAACATCATCCTATGTTCCTTTATTAAAATAGAATGCCTGTAAAGAAATGTTCAGAAACAAATCTAGTAATATTACGACAAACTGCAATACGGTAGGTGTCGAAACGTTTGTCTGAAATATAATAAAACGAAATTTCGAATAATAATCGTTTAATTACAATGAAATTTAACCAAATAGATGCTATACAACAACAGCATTTTGCAGCTAAAAATAACATAACAAAATAAATAAAAGAAGAATTTGAAAACCTTCTCAGGAGCCATTTTTTACTTACTTGACCGAATGAGGGATCGACAATAGTTCTACCTATCTTTTGATACTTTGTTTTTCTTTTTTAGATTACGGATTAACGAAAAGAACTTTAAGGGCTGGAATAGGGGATAGAGCTCGCCTCTTACCAGTTTAGAAATCCCAAGCCCCTTTTCAAATCAAGTAAATAAAATAGTAAAGAAAATAAATTACATTAAATAAACAAATGATATTTAAAATTGTATTAACATTACAGATTTTCAAAAGTTCGACTGAAAGAGTCGCGAACCTCTCCGGGCGAAAAGGCCTCTCGGCATCTAATTTGCCTGAGGCGTGCCTCAAAGAAAGGCACTGTTTCCTTGTGCGCGATATTCAGACATTTCACCATTTCTTCAACTCCGTCTGATGACATACCAATGACCCGTATCCAGTGAGCATTTTTTTTCAGTGGCCACAGCTCTAGTTGGACCTACTTGTTGCTGATATTTGCAGTTTGTTATCAGTTTATAACTTGGATATCGGCATTCAGGATCAAAACTAATCAGTCTTTCCACTTGAGAATAATCAGCTCAAACCTACGACGGCACTCCAGTATAAAACAAATCTTATTCAATATTTTGTTGAAGTATTCTATGGGACGTAATGGGTTAAACAGCTGTAACTAAATGTGACTTGGTAACGAATAAACGAATTTCACCCAGGATGCCTTTTTTAACTGACTACTAAGGTTCTCAAATCTAGTACAGTTTCTGGAGGTTTAACACTATTTATCAATGGGATGGATTCACCCAATCAGCCCCCCCCGTTGCCCCTTTCCCTCACTACCGGTGGTGAGGATATAGATGTCAGGCTTTTCATCTCTCATCCCTCACTCTAATTACATCCCTTTAATGACCACTCGCTCAACTGCCTTATCCCCCTTTTCCGAATGCAGCGCAGTATAGCCCACTAGTATAGAAGTTCGTGGCCCGCGTTAACGGCCGAAACAGAAGTCATGATGTTAGTATAATTTTAATGTTGAATTACCGCAAACTTCGTTGCGAAATATCATCTTTGCTATCTGTGAATTCAATCTAAAATGTTCATTTCTACATTTTGAGTGTGGATGATAAGGATAGTTTTGAAAACCCTTTCTGATTTTGGTGATGCTTTTAGCGCCTCTTGTGCTTGTATGGAGAAAGGTATTTTTCACAAACAAGGACAACCAAGTAACTGTAAGTTTCAAGAATGTGACGTGGCATTTGTTTTATTATATATCTTTCAGTACAAAGAACACATTTTCTCCTGGTGAAATATAATTGCTGTTATGCAATAAAATTCTGCTTCCATAAATGTATGGCTACGAAGTTATACTGTTTCATCCTATTCTTCAATATGAGAATTTTGCATCTCGTCATTCCAAATGGTTTGTGAAGAACACAGAAGATATGAGAGAAAGGCAAAATCGCTCTGTTGGTTAATAACAAAAGTATTTCACTATCAATGACTATTATGACAGATTAGTGAAATGTATCTAGAATATATAGAATTTGGCTTAGAATGCAATATGGAGGTAGGTTTATTGTAACTTTTGCGGAAATTCTGGTTTCAGTAAAGTTCAAAATCTGTTTAAATTTTTATTTTACACAAACTGTGGGATGATTTTTCGTATATCAGTAACATGCAATTAATTGGTTTGGTTCTTTTATATAATCTAGGAAGAGGATGTGTTAGTTTTTTTTACTCTAAAAAAGGCATTAGTTAAGCAATGAGGCTGAGTATGTGGTTAGGACAAGGTTCTAAGCCTTCTATTATGTTGTATTTTAGTGCTTCTCTTTATATTGTCAGATATTTTAATATGGAATTTTCAGTAATGAACTTTCTTAAACAATACTTCTGAAATATCAAAGACCTTTCAAGGGAAAAAAGATCCACGTCAATTTTTTGAAGCTTCCATTAATATTTTAGAATAAGTTGAAATGTGAAATGTTTCCGGTTTTTAATTGGTACCAAGACCTATACATAGCCTTCTTTTCAGTTTTCTTTGTACCTTAAAAATGTATCACTAAAATATATCTTTTCATCAAATATATTTTTTGAAAGTAAAATAGTTAACACTGTAACCTTTACAAGATTTTCTAAGAGTAATATAATGTTTCTATATGAGTGGTAGGACAACTAAAATTTTTCAAGAATTCTAATTTTTTTATAACAGACAAAGAAAGAATAATGATTAGATATACGTAAACCAGACAAGTAAGCATGTTTTTTTATTAAAATATATTCAGTATTGTTTGTTGCCAATTGTATTCACTTTCACATTCCTTAACTTTTGTTTGATACATTTCTATTTTGATATAGGGTTGACGTGTGTGCTACTCAATGACGAGACGGAAGGGGGTCGCCAAAATAGATGTTTTGCTTCAAGCATGAAAACTTCGAACCAGCCTGGCTTTCAAATGCTATACTATGGGACATCTAAGGGTAAAATTGCATTAAAATTAAATTTAATTAAAAAATAAATAATTTCGCCAATTGAAAGAATTAGACTTGAAATGAAAAAACACAACCTAGTGTTTACAAGTATGTCTACTACTTGAAAGGTGCTCATCTGGCATTAATCCAGGCTGTTACCAAATATTAAGACAATTCGAGGAAAAACCGGTAGTTAATGTTTAAGATTCTTTTAGTATTCTATTAGCAAGACCAAGAATTTATTGGATTTTGAATAACGTATCAGAAATATTCATATAGTGTTCAGACACCTGTTCATAAACCTGGCATTTTGAACGTTTTAAAATAATATTATCATCACTAAACCTTTCATTCTATTCTCAAATATCTTCTAAGCATATTTTGTACTTCTAGAAGTTGCAGGACCATAAGAGCCTGGAATTTTTTTATAATATGAGCAGATCAATAACATCTAATTTACACCTCTGATTTGAAAAGGCATAAAAAGTGAAAGTAGAACAACAAACTAAATAAAAGCTTTTATTATTCCTTTTGTATGACTAGTTGGCTGTTTAAGATTCAGGTTTCTTTCTCTTTGAAAAATTCTGAATGTGTATTTGATTTTGTTTGTGAAGAAACGAAAAACACAAGGATGTTGACAAAGAAACATATAATGGCTTTACTCACCATGAAAGGTGAAATATTATCCTTTGTTTATTATACAAAGGCCCATCTAATATAAAAAAAGTTGTAGTAAGGATTGAAGCCCACAATTTAATCATAGGGACAGAACTTTCCCAGAAAGGTGTTCGGAAATGACCTGTCTAGTGAAAAGCAGGCGGAGTTGATTCTTAGGGTGAATTTCTTGAAGGTGTTTAGGAAGAAATGACATGTGTATTTTAAAGCAGGCGGGCGGTGAATCTCTTGGGTTGACTTCTGCAGAATGACCGGAAGAAACTGTGTCTTCATTTGAAAAGCAGGCGGGTGGATCTTGCAGAACGAACTTCTTGCAAGAGTCATAGGAAGGAAATGAATATGTGTTTGAGAAAAGCAGGTGGGCGTTGAATCCCAAAACGAGCTTCTTGTAGAGATATTTTCCGGAAGAAATGACCTGTATATTTAGAAAAAGCAGGCAGGCATTCCCAGATTCTGGGGCAGAATTTCCTTGCGCGTGTTCCGGGAAAAATGGCAATATATTTGAAAAAAATAGCGGCGATTGAATCCTTAGAGCAGAACTTCTTGTCAGGAAGAAATGACCTGTTGGACAGTATGCCCAGGAGACACCATCTTCTTGACATCTCAGTTATCTGACAATTTCAGCTTTTGCTTCCGGCTGCATCGGCTGACACCAATTCAATGTATAGTGGTTCATCGAAATTATGGCCAGGCTGAAGCCCCACGTTGGAGGCAATCCGACTGTCATTTTTTCCGTGCAGCTTCATCCTCAGGGTTTAACCTCTAACATTCTTTACACTCTGGAAATAATTGAAAGAAATAAACCCAAAATATAAATAAAGATTTCACTTGAGTTATCAGAAACATCCTGATATGTATTTTATTTCTGGGAATGGACCTACATAAATGTACAAATATCTTACTGTGGGGTGTATGGTTAGATCCCTTTGGGATAATGGTGAGGGACTAACTTACAGCCCTTCAGGAAAAGCCATAGCTGAGTGCAGGAAGCAATATTTTGATTACTATCTATGAAGCAGACAACGTCACAGACATGGATGTTGTGCCTGTTCCTTCAACACAGTGATTAGCAAAATAACTAATATTGTACAATAACTGCACTTTCAATATAGAGCCTGATCACCCAACTGGCTCTGCAGACGAAGGCTCTTAGTGGTTCCAATGGATCAACTTCCACTACAGCTCAGTCCAGCTGCTTTACCACAGGATGACTCCCAAAGGCGTTTCGCTCCAGGCGGTTATACGAATAGTCAGCACACCGTCATCCAGCTCTTTTTGCCAGTGCTCCCGCGGCAGGTAGTAGAGGTCACTTTGAGTCTTCATTTACATTCAGCCCGTGTCTATGCTAATAGGGTATCAGAAAGATTCCAGCACCATACCGAATCCCATATTTAATGTATTTGTGCTTGAGATCGCCAGGTGATCGCCAGGTCTCAGGGAGTTCCATAAAGTGGCTGCCTGGTCATATCTCACCACTATAGAATTCACACCCCAGCCTTAAGGTTACATTTAACTAAAGTCAATGAAAGGTTTTAATGAATATTTTGAAACAATTAAATTAACTATTTAATTATTCATTAATTTAAAGCGTGAAAATAAATCAATAGATGGTCCCGATATAAATTGTTAAATCGTCTACTTTTAAAATTTTCTTTTAGCATTCTTCCTTCTGGAAACAGTTCTTCGTATTATTTTTGATCAACAAGAATATTGTTACGAATTCAGTTTAAAATTAATTTTGAAAAAAATATTAAAATGAGAGAAACAAATTTATGGAAATGAAAGACATCGCGGAAAAACGCCTTGCTTAATTTTTAATTAAGTGAAATTTTAAGCATCTTCTAGGCTTTGAAAAGTTGAAGGTGACCTTTCTCTTTTCTTAAATAAAAAGTTCGATTGAAATCAGTCCAGTGGTTTAGGAGGAGATGTGAAACACACATACATAGACACAGTGACTTTTATTTAAATTAATATAATTATTAGATAATTATAAGATAAAGATTACTGGCATATAGTATGAGTCATGAAAAAGGTTTTAGTGAAGTTTTGTAACAATTAATTTTTTAACTTTAATTAAGTAAAAAGTTAATTTTAATTAAATAATTTTAATAGTTAATTTGATAATAGGAGTTTTGACAGAATAATTTGATATTAAACTAAACATGGTGGACCATGATTTGTTTAATAAAATCAATATAAAGTAGCCAAAAACGATAGATATTTAAATAAGAGTTCCCTTTGATATTGAAAAATATCTCCTTAACTTTAAAATTGTTTGGGATTTTCTGCCTGAGTATTTGCTTTTAACCGTCGATGGAGATTTAAATTTACTGTTCAAATTGGCTGCATTCATATCCTATGCTTTAAAACACGTATTAAGGTATCCGCATACGTTCGAAAACCCATTTTTGACCGAAAATCATAATTTTCTTTTAATGTCTTATCTGAAAGCCTATTGTTTTTAGTTTTCAAAACAGTTTTTATTTTACATCTATGATGATCAGAAGTGAAATTAGAGACATTTCAGTAGAACTTGACAGTTGAAAATGGAGTGGTAAATAATACGGTAAAGAAGCATTTTTCAATGTTTTTACTTAAGATATTTAAATTTTATTGTTTATTCTTGTTTTAGACTATTTTACATATACCAGGTATTATTTTGAAAGATTTTCAGTGTGAATTTCTTTGTTTTCTATGACATTGTTGCAAATTTAGGTAATTTTGAATCATTGCAGTATCTTGATTCTCCGTTAATGATGTAATTTTTGATAATAAACGTAGGAAAAGTACATAAATTGTACTTAAGATCAATATCAATCACTAAAAGTATCTCTAGATCAACTGATAGGCATTATAAAGTTATTTTATTGAAAAACAATATTCAAATCTATCGATGGCGGCTGAATGATAGAAAACGATAATGACACATAAGGCTCAAGAAAACGACTAAAAAAAATTTCCAATCTGAAAATTTTTAAAAATGTGCTAAGCTAGTAAAAACTAAGGGCTAGCCTACAAAACTGGAGAGTATTGAAGAAAAATTCTTTTTTCTTCTCATTGTAAATTAAAAACATAAACTTTAAACTCATTTTTCTCGAAATGAGATTTTTTGCAAAATTTTCATTTTTCAAACACGATAACTAAAATTCAACTTAAAATAACCGTCTCAAATTTAGCATACATATTATTTATTATATTGTCTAGGTAATGAACCAAAATATAAGTGAAATAATGCTCCATTAAAAAGTTATATAGCTTTTAAGGTTTGAAAAAAGGCCAAAATTCTTGAAAAATTCATGATTTCACACTAAAACTCTTATAATTTACATGTTTTTAGAGATATTGCAAAACTTTTGCTTCAGGATCTATCCAATAGTTGAAGGATTGCATATATTAGAGGACTTATCATTCTGATTATTTCTTTTTGAACGAGAGTGTTTAAAAAGGGTCAAATTTAGTGCAAAAAAAGTTTTTCCAAATATTTAAAAATATATTTAATTCATTAAACTTTTTTCTATGATTCATTAAGTTTTAACGTAAATGTCATATAAAAATACAAAAATATTTCTTCAAATATCGTTATTTAAAAAAAAGGCCTCCGAACGTAGTCGGATACCTTAAATTTGCCACACACAATGCTTAATAATTTTATTCTCTTATATGTTAAGAATTTAGTGACTATTATCTCTGTAACCAGGGAGTTCTCTAAATGAGCCCATTTTAGTAGTATTTAAGTGTTTCCATGTCATGTAATTTTACCATATGACAAAGTAATGTTCGCACAATTATACTGTAACCTAGATTAAATAAATTAATTTTTAAATCTAGAGTCTTTCTTCATTCGTTCCAAAAGTCAATTTCTTGTTACTGTTTCATATAGGCTGGCTTAATGTTATCTAGGAGATATTTGCACTGCTGAGATGTTTATTTCTTTATGACTCCTGCCTGTTGAATGATTATGTGTTGAGATATAAAAAAATTGAGCAATGTACTAACCGATAAATCTATCACAACTTTTTGGAATGAAAAAACCTTGATATAGCAAAAAATTAAATGACATGAAAACAGAATCACAGCGTAAATATTGTAATGTGTAGAAACAATAAAGTCATTGGATATGTCTGTATTGATCAATATGTAATATTTCATTACTTTTGTAACATTAACGTAAAGGAAACTACCTTTGCCTTCAAGCTTGCCAAATGGGATTTTTTAGATTTGTGCCGCCGCAAACTTATTAGACCGTAAGCTCTTTTAGACCACGTTAAACAAATATATTTTCTTCTGTTTCATACAGTATCCCGCTCGAGACACCTTTCCAGAAAGATGAAAAAGATTTAGATATTACACAACGTAGTTGTCACAATCTTTTTAAAAATCATCTCCGTTGTAGTTCAAAGTGGTAGAAAAAATAATTTTGGAAACATTTTGTGAATTAAAGCAGTAAACGTTACGTGAAGATTATTCTCAATTGAAATGGGAGCAATAATAATACAGAAAAGGTGTTTTTTTCCTTTTAGACCGTTAAACATGTTTCTAGTATCAAAATATCTACATTTTTTATTCCTTTAAAAAGTTTTCGAGGTTCGAAAACGTATAAGGAAACCAAGCAATAACCAATGACACATTAAAAAAAATTGAAATAGTGTTATTTCTAAAATGTTCTCAAATGAAAATGGAGAAATAATAATACAGAAGAGGTTTCTTTCTTTCTTTTAGACCGTGAAACATGTTTCTGGTATCAAAATATCCACCTTTTTATTTCTTTAAAAAGTTTTCGAAGTTCGAAAACGTATAAAGAAACTAAACAATAACCAATGACACATTAAAAAAATTGAAATAATGTTATTTCTAAAATTTTCTCAAATGCAAATGGAGCAATAATAAAACAGAAAAGGTGTTTTTTTTCTTTTAGCCCGTGAAACATGTTTCTGGTATCAAAATATCTAGCTTTTTCAATCCTTTAAAAAGTTTTCGAATATCGAAAACGTATAAAAAAACTAAAAAATAACTAATGACATTAAAAAATTCAAATAATGTTATTTCTAAAATTTTTCTGAAACCTTTTTAATTAACGGTAATCCTCTTAATTAATCGTGGTTCAAAATTACGGGAACTGTCCTATGTTCCTTAAAAACAGGATTGAATAAACATAGACACAGTAATCGTTGGAAAGCCATACTTTGAATCTTCGATAGGAAATTTAATGTGAATTTTCTCAATATCGGGGAAAGTCGGGTAAGATGGCGATCTTAAGCTTTGGGGATTTTTCCGAACTTCAATATTCCTTTCTTGAGGATTATTTTTTGGGCAAAATCTTCTTCAACTCTTTATTTTAAAGTGATATTTTTTAAAAATTTTATGTTCAAATTTGAGACGCCAAAATTTCCTTTTAGAAAGAAAAGTCAATTCTTCATCTTACCCGACTGTGCGGGCAAGATGACGAACGCTGTCGGGTAAGATGACGAATACCTACTGACCTACCGCCACGACAAAAACCCCAGACACTAGAGATGCATCTAAAATTCGGATTTCTTATGTATAGAAATCTTTGGAAAGCCATTTCACGAATCGTTCTTCGGTATTAACTTGAATCCATTGTGGAATCTTTCAATAAATACAGGGTAAATGGCAATATCGCCTTAATACAAAATGGCCTTACGATATTCAAAATAAGGTTACAAGATTACAGTGACACATATTAATGCCATTCTTGCTGAATGTAAATGTACTATGTCAGCATGTTTTTAGTTCACTTTTTTTGTAGTACAAAATTTCACCAACAGATGGAGATGTGCATCCAATCTGACAATGCTTTGAAAACTCATGGACAACGTTCTCGAAATTTCCAGCGTCTTCTGCTGCCACATGTCTCAGTCGAAGTACAAAATTAGCGGCGATATTGTGCCAAGTCTTTATTGGAATAGCTCACATTCATCACAGACGGGCTGCACTATCTCGACAATTGTAATAGAAATCTTTCAGTACTCTGCATCCTTCAAGTGGCCTCACAACAAGAAATCGTCTGGATTGAGATCTGGCGCACTCACTGGCCTCTGCGCATGCCTCATATATTGTAACATGATGCTGCAGAGCTATCTGTTCATGAATTTTTTTTACCACAAATAAGTGAACTAAAAACATTCCTGGCTTCTTAGATTTGTATTCTGCAAGAATTACTTTAATGTGTAATTACTTTGTAGTCATTTTATTGTGATCCTACTTTGAAAATCGTCAGTCCGTTTTGGAATAACCTGCATTTGCCTTACAGTATAATTCCTACTGGTATTCATGGAAAATACAAGAATTTTCTTTCTGACTTGAAAACGTCTTTCTGCTCGTTGCAGCGAGTCGGTCGAACTTTCTTGTGTGACAAAATACCGTCAGATTTGAATCGCTAATAACTACGAGTCCAATAATGCGAAAAGAATAGTTGACCACAGAACGGATAGATAATATCTGTAAGAGTTTGTCGCATAGTATTTGTTTTGCTTGTGATGTCATCGTACCCGTGTAGTCGCATGTGCGTGATTGTTATGAATTAGCTTTATGTGAGGTTATAAATAAGTGTAGCGTGGAAACGCGTTTAGCTAGAAGATTGACCCTGGCTTTATTTTAAAGAAATTGAGGAGTATTACTAGCACCCAAAGTGAGACAATGAAATTTTTTATTAGAATATAAGTAAAAATCGGTATTAAATTAAAAATTTAAAACTCCGCATGTTTTTTATTAAAACATGCAGATTTCTTTCGAATTGTACGAAAGTTACGGAATACTTGACAATATGTAAGATAATGTATTAAAATTTTAATTCAAAAAATTGAATTTAAAAATTTGAATATTACGGGAAGTACGAACATTTTTTTAAATAAAGTTTTACTGCGCATAAGCGAAATATAGTTCTGTATACTGTCAAAAGATGGCGCCATGAAAAGATACTATAAATAAAACATAAGAAAACCGCAGTTTGGGTCCACGCCGTAGATTTTTCGTGAAAACGTCGGGATATAATCATGAAGCAAGTGTTTCGTGTTAATATGAAATTTAATTATCAATCTCTTTAATATAATATTTACACATAGTAGTATAATGGTTACAGAATAGATAAATAACGAGCTGCCACAAACCCTTGATACATGCGATAAACATTTATCTATTCTGAAGCCATTATACTACTCTGCGTAATAGATTGATAATTAAATTACATATTAATACGAAATACTTGTTTTATGATTTTATCCCGACGTTTTCACGAAAAATTTACGGCTCGGACGACAACTGTTTCTATCTCCTTTTGCAGTTGAAGATTTATGGTACCTGAAAGCAATTGACCTTCTCATTTCAAATACTGAAGGCATCCTCGTAGGTATGCCTTGTCAAGAAAAGCTTCAACATCTTGAATTTTACTAAGTGCAAGCACCGCTTTCACTAACTTCTCAAATATTATTTCTGTTATATTTCACAGTGGTGGAAAGCAAAAACACTTTTGTTAAACACGTTCTCTGAAATGTATTGAACCTTCGATCACTTAAAGCATTGAAATGTCATTTAATATTACTGACGATGAAAGACACATTTTTTCATATTCGTAAACATAAAGCTTTAAATTTTAAGAAACCTAATTATGCCGTGTAAGCTTTTGCTTTCTTCGACATGTATTTTTCACCTGTTATATGTTAAGTATTTATCTAAATACATTCGAAAGGTATCATGATTTTTTATTCTAACTCAGTGTTCCCCAACCTTTTTAATGCCATACTCCACCTAAGCATTTCTAAAATTATTATGCCCCTATGTAACATATACGCAATTTTAAATATTCAGAAATTAATTTCTTCACTGAAGAAACTTAAATAATAGGATTTAGTATAGCTAGAACGAAAATTTTGTGAATATTTTAAAAGAATAATTTAAAAATTCTAATTGCATATAATGATAACAGTAATTAAAATTATTTATCGCCAGTAAGTTGTTTATTATAATTATTTAGCTATTTAAAATTAAATTATAATTATAATTCAAGCATCATATAATAAAAATATTTAATGCACTGAAATTATTAATATTTGAATAAAAGTTATTTATACATCTTGAATTTAATTAAAAATTAAAATTTTCTGAAAATAAAAAAACAGGGGAAGCGGGATTCAAACCCTGACTGAAAGATCAGCAAGCGAGTACTCTATCGACCATGCTCCTTGGCTTCGTGCAAACAATGACAACTTACTGGAGTAAAAACTGTTTTGAGACTTTGAGGGATATTTTCTCCGAATTGGCTGGCTATTGCGCTTTATTATTTTTTGGATGGACACCCTGGAGGTATACTATTTATATACCAATACTCATCCCGAACTAAATTTATCAAGTCGTACCGTTGTTAGCATTCAAAAATGCATAGTTTTTTCTCCCCTAATAGCAGCTAAGCCAGCAGTTTAATGCCAGTGTTTTTAATTGAACTGATGAAATTGATCAGTTTTATATAATGAAGTGTTTGATGTCTTTAATGCAATTTGGTACACAATTATCGACACAATATTGATTTGGATGCAATGTAAGTTACAAAACTTAAAGAATGCTCTATGGGAAACAAAATATTTTAAAATATATAGAAATTCCGCGCATACATATTCCAAAATAATTCCAATTATATACTACATTTTGATTTGGATACAGCGTGATTCGTGAATAATAGAAAAAGTTCTGCAATAAAAATAAATATTGTTATGCAATTTTGTGCAGGATTATTACAGAATGATTACGATTTCCAGCTATTTTATTCAAATAAATAATAACATTGACTGAAAGTATTTGAACAATCGCCGCATATATCTTAAATAAACGGAGCCGTTTTGTATCTTCAAGAAGTAGATTTTTAAATTTTAGACTCATAAAATATGGGACATTTCAACGACTTTAGAAATGTATAGATCTGAAAACCCGAAAGCCCCTAAATTAACTTCTAAAAATGTAATTATCAGTTACTCCTATGGAAAAAAATATACATATATGCGCAAAAATGTAAATTTTTCATTAAACATTTTTTTTGAAATTTTGGTATTCATATACAAAAATATTTTTATTGTATTTAAATAAAATTTTAATCTATAATATTTATAGCCTTATATATCTGTTACTTCATTCACAGCCATTTACTTCTGGGTGACAACATAGTTTAAACTGTTATTTATATTTAAAAAATATCCTGTAGTTTTATATGTTTTCCAGATGTAGGGCATTCAAAAAGATTTATAATTTTTATTTTAAGTATATTAAAAGAAAAATATATATACTCAAAGTACTGAACCTTTACTCATATGTTATTTTTATTTCGAAACGCTAAGCTCCGAATATGCTGAGTTCAGTTTAAGTTGCGTTAACGTCAAGTTTCGAAGCACCCCGAGAGCTATTTTGGGACGATCTCGTCACAATTAACCTCGATCAAATGATGAAGCATTAGTACTGGCGCTCCTCTCATCAGATTTCCACACCACACCATCAGGAGGTCGTTTGACATACAAAGCATGATTTAGCGTGCAATAGATATATATTGGCGCAGAGGATTCGGTTAATAGGGTTTCGGACCTGGAAGTTTCAGGCCTCGAGCGTCAGACCATATCAGAAGGCCTTAGAAGACTTTGAAAACTCTTGTTTGTATAGATTTAACATCGTAAATCTTCCGCTTAGTAGAAATAAATACCTGATATGGAATTTCCCACATTTTTTCCCAGTTAGATTTAACGATTCGGGAAGAAAATTCGTTGTATTTTGTATCTTTCGTCAAAATGCTAAAATTTAATACGCAGCATGACAATTAACCACCGAACTATTGAATCTGATTTCACACGTTAAACATATTAGGCAATCCTATTTGGATACCTCTGTTTCAAGGATTAGAAGAAAATATCCTCGAATTCATAACATAGATCTAATTCTCTTTTTAAAAAGAATTCTTGTTGACATTTTTCGTGGTAGGACCTGAAGGAAATTTCGGGAACCCTTCCTCAAAACGGCTTTACTCGATGTTAAAGTATAATTTCTAGACCGCCTTGCTTGATGTGAGAGATGCTTCTATTAACTAAGTCTCTGTCAATATTCTGAAATAAAAGGTTCAAGTTGCATCTATCCTTCTATAATCTTGTTGTTGAGTCTGTATCTTCTAATTTTAGGAAACTATTCGAACATGTACTAGATTTCGGATCTGGTGGGCTATAAATATCTGAAGAGCGCATTTATATTAAAACTCCGAAGCAGCACGAGGCCTACACTAGGACGGGCCTCGTCATTTTAAAGCGGAATATGAGCGGAAATTTATATTAAATGTTTCAAAGTGACATGAATGTTATTTTTATGTAATTAGAATCAGCAAAATAACAAATATATATGAAATTTAAAATTAATAATGAAATATTTTTGTGTGTGTTAGAGTAAGAATTAATTATTAGCGAAAGTTTTATCACTTTTTAATCAAATTTCTCCAGGCTTCTTTAAGAAAATCAGCAACAGAATTTTGATATTTGTTTGGCCAAATTCTGCGATATTACTTTACTTTCCAGTCTTCATTTGTAATTTATATTTTAACTTTGTGAAGCTCTACAAGATTAAAAAGCGACTTATAAGACAATAAAATGACCTTGTTTATTTTTTGAAACTTGATAAAATATTATCGAATGTCATGTGAAGTATCATTTGCTCGCCTTACAATAATATATACTGTCTGAAACACCTGTATAACACATGCTCTTCAATCTACTTCAGTCATGTATTGGTCTTCTTCAGCGATCTTCAGGATGGAGCGGTCGAGTCTTGGGAGGTAGAGTCTCATTTCCCTGACAAGAGGGTCTTGGATTCAAGACTTGATGCCGTGGAGTATTCCCAGTGTATATAAGCTTGAAGAGCTTTAAATTCGTCGATATTCAAGCTGTTGAAGCTTGAAAAAGTTTCCAGCACAGGTGTCGTCTTCCTCATCTGATCTTACGTGGTATGGTCGAAAGGTTCCCGAAATAGGTCTATTACAAATTATTAAAAAATAGAACAATAATTTTACCTTATTGGCCTTCAAAGTACTTTCCTTCTGCATCCACACACTTTTTCCAGCGCTCGTATAACTGTTCAAAACACTCCTGGTATCCATTTCCTGAGAGGTCCTTCAGTTGCTTCGTCGCATTTTCGATCACCTCATCTGAATCCACAAGACGGTGTCCCTTCAATTTCATTTTTAGCCGTGGAAACAGGTAAAAATACGCTGGTGGACTAGGTCGGGAGAATACGGAGGGTGTTTCAGAGTGGTAACACTGTGTCAGGGAAGGTACTTTTTCACAATCAGAGCGCAATGTGATGGAGCATTGTCGTGTAAAAGAAACCAATAGTTTCTTGCCCATTTTTCATGTCGTTTTCGGCTGATTGCATGTCGTAGTCGTTTAAGGATCTCCAGGTAAAGTTCTTTAATGAGAGTTTGGCTTTCAGGAATAAATTCTTAGTCAATAACGCTATCGTAATCGGAAAAAAACTTCCTCCTGTATGTGCGACCTTCACGGAAACGCTTATGCCACTCGTACACAGCCAGTTTTTTCATGGCATCGCTTCCGTATGCTTTCTTCAGCATGTCGAGCGTCTCAGAAGGTGATTTCTCGAGAAAAACGCAGAATTTGAAGTTTGCACGCTGCTCTAAAGACGACATTTCAAAATCCGACGAATGAAAAGTTCACTTTGTCAGAAATGATCTGCAGCTAACGACGACAGTACCGAAAATGAATTCCAGATGGCCGTGTGTTTTCCTTATTAGTGCTGCCAACCTCCAAAAAAGATATTTCCCCTCCAACGAACACCTGAATGAATGTAGGCGACCATTCCGGGAATTTATTGACTCTACCTCGTAATTTCAAATAGTGGGATAAGTCAGAGAATAGAGCTCATGTATCTTCAAATCGGAAGTTATTTTAAATAAGCTAAGCTACAACGAATAAGCAGTTTTCTAATCTAAAGTTTTAATGTCTACGTAATCTTGTCATAATCTTTGAAATGAATTTTAATTTTTTAGAACGCGTTCTAGTTCTCGATTTCACTTACAGCAAAAGTCTTTCATGCGTCTGTTTGAATATTACGTTGGTAATAACAGAATTTTAATGTGGATTCCTACAATAATGAAGCAATTACTCCTTCATCCAAGCGCAGGTTAAAGTTCTTTCAAGGGAAAAGGCTGACATATCGGTGAGTGGAAGCACGACCGAAGCGAAATTTCTTACGCTTTTCTGCGCATCTTAAATGTATGACGGTAGAATCACACTCTATATTTCTCTTTAATTTCCCTCTCCATTTTATTTCTATTGATAGAAAGAAAGTAGTGATTGTTGGGAATTGCCTTTGGTCGAACGGTAAGCATAGCTGCTTTCCAAGCAGTTAAACCGAGTTTGAATCCGGACTGACGATGTTTTAAACTTTTCCCCGTCTTTTAATTACATATACAGAGCTCATGCGTGCACCCCGTATCAACACGTTTATACACACAGCCTACAAGACCATAAGGTATACGAGGTTGTGCCTGCTGAGGTATGGCGTCCTTCCGTTTATAGGTTTCAAAAAATGCTTCTTTAACGCGGTGGTCACAAATGAGGACACCAATTTTAAAATCTTCTAAAAAAGTCCCTTTCCACTTTGAAACCCGGAAAATTGCAGAAAAAGGCAGCTAATAGTTCTCCTCTTCGAATGTAGATGGCAGCACTATGAAATATCGCTTTCATTTTGGAATAAATATATATTTAAAAATACCCCAATTTTTTTTTAGTTCGTTACGCTTACAACTTTAGCAAATTCACTCGTCCATTTTCCTTCAATATTCTTGACGTATTAATTCATGATCTTGTGTGAGATTCAATATTAATTTGTGAGTGTATCAATATGCGTGTCTCCGATGGTGTCCTCATATGGGGTGACCCCAAAGGGGGACGATCCCTCCCCTCGGAATGACGTAAGTTAAAATTATTTTTTGTAGATTCTATGTCTAGACAATAAATTAAACCCATGATGTTTTGCATTATTTTTCAAAAATTTTATACTTTGCGCTGGAAAGGGTTAACCTACGCTAAGAAGCTTCGCTTCAAAAAAAAAGCTTCTTTCTATCCCAACACTTCAAGTGTGACGCCATTAGCGAATCGTATCCATATTGAAATCAGGCTGGGTTGCTGCACGATTCACTTCTAAGATAGCTGAGGCCCCTCGCTCGAGGAAGCCTTTTAGAAACACATTACTGACATTTTCAAAATCTACCCCTCGGCTACAAAAGTCGTCTTGACATTCTTCTTAAAAACGCTCTCCATTGAAATTCTGAATGGTGAAGCACAAAATTGTTTGAAAATATTTTCTGAAATTGATGCAATAACAGTTATTGAAATTTTAGGCAAACTTTTCGGAAAACTTAAAATCTCCTAAAAAATAAATTAATAAAATAATTTAAAGGTCATTCTGTTTTAGTAATGTTTTCTTAACTTAGCAATCAATTTGAATATGAATGATTCTGCCGCCTCAAATACAAAAGAACAAGACAAAAAGTATTTATACAAAACAGAAAGAATGACGTCAAGATACGTCATTCTTTCTGTTGTCGAATTCACAAAAACCGTTGGAAGATTTGGAATGGAAAATTAGGCTTTCTTGCCTCCGCAACATTAAGTTTCTCGAGATAAATTTAACAGAAAAATTTCTAATGATAATTCAAAAAAAGGCTCAGCAAACATTGGTGAATAGAAAACGGCTGCAACACGTAATGTGTAATTTGTAGATTTCGGAACCGATTCCGACTTAGTGGACATCTCAGTCGTTGTCGGGCCAAGTCTACCCATGAACAACAACTTTCGGTCTTCGTGTTTACATACTAAACCATTGAACATATTTCCATACTAAACAATTGAAATAGTGCAGTAAAATGTGTCATAGAAAATCAAGGAATTATATCATCTTTTAAAAACATTCATGTTGTTTTTGTTGATAATCCCCGAAAATCAGCAGAGCTATGTCAGGTCCATGAGCTTGTGCACCCTAAAGAAATCCAAAGTCAACAGAGGATTAGGAACAAGATCCTGTTTGGAAAGCCCCAGGCATGCAAGAATATGATCAGGTGTCTCCTGTTCTGCAGTACATTTTGGGCAGATCACAAAACACTTAGAATTATCAGAGAAAGTCAAACTTCTGATATGCTCACTAAGGAAGCGAGTAAGAGTTGTTTGGTCGCGTCTGTTGCAGTCAATTGATAATCAGCCACCTGGTCGAGACCTTGATGCCAGTGATGCACCGGTATGAATATCTAAGGGTGAATCACTCATGGATGCGGAAAAAGGGCAGCTACTGTGGCCAAAGACTGGAGCATCAAAGGTACAAGACTGACTTAGCTCCGATGCCAGGATATACCCCATAGCACTGGGTAGCTCAGGTACCTCAGGATCGCCACTTCCCGTACTCGCACATATGAGCGAGCTCCTCAGGAAGAACATACATTAGTGAAGCAAAAGTTTGCAGAAAATAAATTTAATAATCATGATATATAAAAAGGGAATATTAGACGAAATGATGCTTTCAACAGATCAAATGCTTTGAAGCATATAAAAGGATTAAATGTGTTCGGATTCAAATTCGACGCGAAATTCTCTGAATTCAGTTATATTTTTTGGAATGATTTAATCTAAGGAAATCTGAAAAAATGTTTCAGTAAACTCATGAAGCATTCAATAGAGTTTTAAAAAATAGGACTAAAGAAAGATCACATTTAATTGTTTTAAAGTGAATTATTTTTAAATTTATTTTTCGCAGTAAAATTGTGTGATTTAATTATATTTCACGATCGAAATTTTATCAGAAAATAATAAATACTATTTTGTTATATTGACACTGTCTTTAGAGAAAATATTTGAGAAAATAAATTAGTCATTTGATCGATTTGAAAATTTTACTTTACGTTTAAAAAATGGAATTTCTGGAAAGATTGACTAAATTCGAAGAAAAAATTTCCATTTAGATATTTGTATACCTTTTACAATTTTTTGTCTACAATGTAAAATAATTTACTCACATTTATGCAATAAATAAGTTAAATTCAAATCCTTTCTTCAAGTGCGCAAACGCAAATTTATTTCTTCAAATTCAGCACAAGCATGGATTTTTAAATGCAGAATGAGATCCAAGAGATAAGACAAGTGAAAAAAAGGAAATTCACTTTTTGAGAAGACTCTAAAACCAAACACACACAATGTTGCATCATGTACTGATTTCTCCTTGAAAAATGTATAGATTTCATATAGAAGAGGAAATATAGATAATTTATGGCTTTGGAAAATCGAATACTACTCTTGCTATTAATACTATTCTGATAAATTAATATTATTCTGATAAATTTATCACATCAACGTATAAGTAAATTTGCTTGGCTACACGATAAGAGTGTAGCTTCAACATCTAGGTTCAATTTATTCTTTTATATTTGAGATCACTGCATACATGCGTTGTTTGCATGTAATGGATCTCGTAGTGGATTAACAGAAAGAGTGTTGCAGCTTTGCATAATTTATAATTAATAAACTAATTTCGTGGAAAGAAGTATATTGTAAACTAAAATATCGCTTTCATTTCGGTATAATTACTGAATAATGCAAGACTGCAGCATGAACACTTGTGCTTATGCCTTAGTTGTAATTTAAACTTGATGAAAGCGGATATTATTAACACTATAAAGTGTTTTAAATTACAGATTTGAACTACAATAATTTTTGAGTCATTCCAGATAACACTATAATTTTTTTACTATTATTGAGAAGAACGCGGATGAGGAATTTTATTTATAGTATTTAGAAAGTGAAAACTTTTCAGAGGTAATTTAATAGTCCAACTTAATCAAAAAGCTATCTGATATGATTAAAATGTTAGCTTTTTTACTTTCTCATGTACAAAGTATACAGAGAGAAAGTATTGTAATCGTTACAGAATTCGACGGCAAGATTCTGATTAATTAACTGGTTTTAAACCTCCCAGAGTCCAAAAAACACATTTTTGGAATTATGTCTGTCTATCATCCTGTGGCCATGATAAATCAAAAAGTGTTTCAGCTGAAAAAATGATAATTGTTATCTTGTCTTGACACCTATATTTATAGATTTTTGTCAAATCTTGGACAAAAACCATCGATGGGAAGTCAGACTGTATCGCCTTACACAAGAACTGAAAAACTTATCTAGCTTGATGAATAAAATTCCATTCACTATTTTATCGTCTGAAATGTAGATATGTATAAGATATCGGTCCAAATCTGTCGACGAGGTGAAAGTTAATCGGTCTATATATTGATGTGCACGTTTGCGCGATAAATGTAGATTTAATGAATTAAATATGGTATGCCGTCTTATTACCATAATTGTAAATCTCTATAAAATTTTATTTTCAATCGGTCGAAAAATAGCGGACCAAAAATCAAACTCAGTTTTCTTCACCATACTACGAAGCGGAAAATGCGCAATATTTTAGTATGATATGTGAAAATCGAGGGAAAAGGATTGGGGAGACACACCCGTTTATATTATTACCCTCTCGGCTTGCTGTTGTCTCCGGGGGCAATAAAAAACTGAGGACTCGTGTCGATTCCAGCCTTGCCTATTACCCACAATTTTTATGAGGAGAAAGGTGATACACTTTGTTAGAGAGCATGAGATAAATTCTAAGGGAATATCCATCCCCCTGGTTCGTTCTATTACAGTTTGTATCCTTTTAGGACTCGTGTCGATTCCGGCCTTGCCTATTACCCACAATTCTTATGAGGAGAAAGTGGATGACACTTTGTTAGAGAGCATGGGATAAATTCTAAGGGAAGACCAATCCCTCTGGTTCATTCTATTACAGTTTGTGCCCTTTTAAGACGGCTATAGAAATTTTTTAATTCCTTTAAAATCTGAAATGTTTTCCATGATTATTCTTATGTCTTACCACTCAGACCTACAAAACGAATGCTGTTTTAGATATTGAGGAATTTACTGGTGTTCTTTTAATTATATTCTATAGAATGCAATATTGCATTTTTTGAAATTTGCCATCGGAAAGGGTTTTAACAATAAATGTGCTTAATGTGAATTGAATTAGTATAGTTTTCATATCGGTTAGAAAGATAATACAATTATGGAATGTTAAATTATCTGATTCAAATATAATTGAATGCGGTAATTTAAACAGATATTGTGAATGTTTATATTTACTTTAAAAGTTATATTCAGAGTTTGTTTATATCAAAATTTTTCCATGAACAGAATTTTTCTCAAAATTTTAATCATAAATCCCCGTTTTTGTTTTTAAAAAAGCTGGCAAAGGATTCAAATTATTGTTTGACCAAATATTGGGATTTTATTCTAATTTGCAGTCGGTATTCATTATTTAAAACATTAATTTTATCAAGCGAGGCAGCTTCGAAATTAGTTAATGAGAAGTAATGTTGAAATTTTATGATTTTTGAATGTATTTTGTAGAACAGCATTTCATAAGAAATTACACAAATTTATATTTTATAATAGCTAAAAATAGCTTATATAGAATAGTAACAAACCTTGATATCCACTGTCAGAATGAAATGTCATAGTTTCACTACAGTCATCAATCTCTAAATAAGTTGTTTCTTTCTCTAAGTTTTCAGCGAGGAATTTGAAAGTAATTGGAGTAAACACTGAGCATAGACTTCATTTATAGCAGATTTAATTATATATCTGAAAACTTAGGAATACCTTATGTATGAATGCGTAAGAAGAAGCGTCGAAGCGAGTAACGAATGATCGTCTTATAAGGCCTTCAGAATCATTTTCTAGAATTTTCAATTAAACAATTTGAAATTTTGCAGGCATTAACAGGGGCACTATATAAGACAGCACACAAAATTTCAGTGCAATATATTTATTTATTTCTTAAATATGGGTAGAAACGTAATTTTTAATAACAATTAGTGGCCTTTATGATAAATGTCCCAGACGCTTTAATTTTTGTTCAAATTCAATGAAATTTTTTATAAATATAAAAACACACATATCAAATTCAATGAAATTTTTTATAAATATAAAAACACACATAGAGAATGTTTGGCATTTACAAAGAAATTATTCGGTCAGAAACTGCAAAATTTCAAACTGATTAGTTGAAAATTTACAAAAATTATTTTGAAGGTCCCTGTCGCCTTAAGCTGCATAACAAAATAAAAAAAAACTGTCTCCGTTGCTAGGAGTTGAAATTGAGAAGCCTGCCCATCAAATGGCCACTTAGTGCAACAAAGGTAATTTAGGGTGTACCGATTTAAAATAAATCCACAAATCAGACCATCCACAATTAACATCAGATTTCATAAAAGTAAGGAAACCCTTTCGGGACACCTGTACTGGAAATAATACAAGAAGAAGCTTTCAAAGTTGCGCTATTTTGGGCTTCAAATTCTTTTTAAAAAGCATTTCCGTTGTAGTTCTGAGTGGTAAGAAAAAACATTGCTTAGGAAAACTTTTCTGAGTGAATACCGTAAAAGTTCCTCAACACTTTCTTCAGATGTTTAAGGTTAGATAATGGAAGTTACTTAAAAATAAATAAACGTTAAACCTTGTTTCCTAAACTCAATCTCATCTACCTCGAAAAATATACACTGGAGTGTCAAACTTACGCAAGGACGCATGCTTTAAGCAGAATGCCATGAAATTGTAGAGCAGGTTTGATGTGTTCAGTACATTGAACACATAATACAATAGAAAGGTGATTCGTATGCAAATATTAGTAACAAGGCATCACAAGTGAGTTGAGGCATCGCAGAGGAACATGTTCTTGACTGGTTTACAAAGTTCAAAGCATGTTGAGAAAGAGACTGATGAAAGTCCATGTCCTAACTAACCAAGTTTTATTGAGATAAAATGGATTTCGCACATTGAATAGGTAGATGAAGTTCAAACAAACAACCGGCAAAACAACACGAACTGTTTTACTTTAAAGGTTACGGAGAAAACGACTTGATCTGAGGAAAAACAAAAAATTATTTATTTACCAGGGTAAAGCTACATCCAACAATTCAATACGTTTTTGGCCACAGGGATCTTCATCACTAACATCTAATGTGTAAATCTAATAAAGACCCGTGTGATTTCTCTTTATTGCCTAAGGGCAGGCTGTCGCTAAAACCAACTAACTAAGAGACTGTGAATACAATGAATGCAAAATAGACGGAGGGGAGGAAAGGGCTTTCAGGATATTGACCGGAATAATTGGAAATTCGTATGGAGGCATTTAAGGGTCTATGAGGGAAGGAAAATGTAGGTGATATTATAGAAGTTATAGGATTTAAAAATAAAAGTTTTTTAGGCTATATGTCTGGTTATTTCTAATGACACCTGGTATTCCTTGAGGGAAATTTGTAATGATTTGCAGTGATTGTGATCTCTTATTTAACTTCTGTTCATTAATTTGCTGTACTCATATATATATATATATATATATATATATATATATATATATATATATATATATATATATATATATATATATATATATTATTGTTATGTAAGTAATCCTTTGATTGAGTTTCTGTTTATTATTATTATTATCTTTTTTTGTTTCTTATGTTGTACAACGATGGTTTTGTTTTGTAGCAGCGTTGGTGCTTTTGTGTTGTATATGTTTTTGTTTGTATTTGTGTATGGTTTTGTCTGTGTTTCTGTGTGTTTTTGTTCGTATTTTTTTGCTCTGTAATCCATACCTTCCAAATATTGTAACTTTTTACTTTCATGACTGGTCTGACTCCTCCCCGTCAATCCTTTCTGACTCTAAACCCTTTGGTTGAGTCGGTCTGCGTGGGTTATGTATGTATGTACCTGGTATTCTTTGCCTGAGACGTATGGAAAGTTTTATTGCTAAACATATATGGTTAAGCTACGTTAGTTACACCCGTTCATTGGTTTTCGTAAATTTATCTTTAATTATTAATAAAATTTCCCTATAAATGCTAAGAGAGGGCCCCTCATCAGTTTATAGCAGTACAATTCAAATATCCGACCACTTTATGCATTCTGCAGAAGCTTCTTAAGAAGGCACTTGAATTTGCATTGGCAATCTTCGGCGAATTCTTTTGCATGTAGTAGCTTAAAATGGAAATATATTTTTAGAAAGGCATTTCAACACATATATAGGCCTTACAAATTCCAAATGTGAATTAATTTTTATGGTTTTGATAAATTCCATTATTTCTTAGAACGTTAATTTTGTTTAAATATTAAACCTTATTAAGGCCAGAGAAAGTATATCTGTATATTAATCTTAACTTTATTTAACAAAGCCTACTTTATGTTACCGCAAAATCTATTTATGAACCAAAGTTTCATCCTATTTTCAAATACTTGTCTTTTTTTCCAGAATGTTCATAAAAAGAGATATCGTATTTGTTTGACGAAATTTGAACACTTTCTATAAATTTCGCATCTTTTTCTTTTTTTGTATTTCAACTTTATCAAATGAAGTAGCTTTAAATGTGTTTTATAAAACAGTGAAGTAAATTTTGTATGATTCTGGAAGACATAATTTTGTTGTAAGATACATCAATTATCTATATATCATGAATATATGGTGCAACTGGCATACGTGTTTAGAGAATAATTTTAATTCTTTATATAAAGGATTAATTTACCAGATTTCTTAATTTTCTTTGTCACCAATGGATAAGTTTTAATGTAGAATAACTAACGAAAAGAGGAATAATTGAATAATTAATTAAGATAACTGCCTTCTGAGTTCAGATGCCTACTACTTCTTGCTATCAGTACTATATACTTCGTCTTCTTATGAATACCATGCGGAAATACGTTCAGATTACAAAGATATAAGGGTGGTTAAATCTGTGCTTTTTAAGGACCGTCAAGAAATAAAGGGTTTAAGTCACTTGTGAAGAGTTCTAAAAATTACGATGTAACTGTGTTATCGAAATTTGGGTCAACCATGCTTGCTTATTCGTTTATGAAGCAATACTTTTACTGTTCTGAAAGGTTCGTGGATTGAATGAACTTTAGTCAGGACGATACAAACAAAAATTTAGTTACACTTGTTATTTACAAATACCCCCAGTTGATAAATGCAAATACAATCCAGTCTTCAATAGACAACTACAATTCAAACTAGCTCACTCACAGAGCATGGAAAATCCAAAAGGCTATGCCTGAAATGAGATTAGGTTCTCGGCCAAATTCAGCGGCCTCGTCTCGGACAAAAGACCCATGATCGTGTGTTCACACTCATTCATTTAAAGCTCAACAGCAACTGACTTATCGACGATTGCAACGAGGCTTTTACATTCTTTCTGGAAACTCAAGAATTTTTTTAGAAAAGAGCAGAAACTTCAAGCCGCCACATTTTTCGCCGAGTTGCCAAATTTGGCGCCAAAACTCTCGTCAAGGAACAAAAATAAGGCCAATTTACAAAGTTCATAACAAAAACTTTCTTTATCTTAAGAGCTTCTTAGGAAAGGCTTCGAAGGTATTATTTCTATTTGACTTCTTTCAATTCAGAAAGGACTTCCAAAATTCATCTTGTGTTTTATCATTCAGTCCTGCAAATGGAATTCTGTTTAAAAGTATAAAGATGTCTGCAATGGTGATGTTTAGCACCTCCTCCAATTTGCAATAAAAGAAAATTTAAAAATATTCATTGAAAAGATGTCCCAAGAATAATGCCTCCAATATTAAAAATGTGAAGATCATGACAGTTGATCTCACTTCGATTACTTCCCAAAATAATTATGATAGCTTCAATTTTAAGTTTTAAAGAACAGCGAATGTAGTTTAAATTTTATTAAAAGCAGCGAAATCTAATTTGCACATGAATTTTATTATTAATAATCAAATATTATTGTTAATAACAGAAACATCCATTTGTTAACGCAATTCTCATCAATTTAATAATCAAATATTATAAGCTTTGTTTCGGAAACTGTAAAAACAAAATTGCAATATTTATTTGACCACAATTTGGGACATTATTTTATATTTCACTCTTCATTTTTAATTTATGTTTCAACTTAATAAATCGAGACAGATTTAAAATTAGTTTAGTAAAGAGCAATTTGAACTCTACGATTTTTAAAGGCATGGTGAAGATCTACAATTAATGATGACTTAGTCTGTTTCACGAACGTGCATAAAGAATGTTCTTCAAATCTAAAACTATCATCCAATGGTCCCTCTCCAACAGCCTCTAGGATACTACGGTGGACTCCTTTCGGTGTCTCGGTGACCACGGTGGACTCCTGTCAGTGTCTCGGTGACCACGGTGGACTACTGTCAGTGTCTCGGTTTGGTACAAGAGGTCAGAGGGCAAACACTCGATTCCATAGAAGATCCGCGTTGCTTTTTAAATTTTAACTCGTGCGTGTGCTAATGTCCTAAAAATGTGTGCGTGTGCAGAAGGGTTAATTTCATGTCTGCGGTGTCTGGTATTACATCAAAAGTATCTTTTTAAATTATTGCTATCACTTGATTCTTTGCATAGTGTAGGAAAAAATGTTTGAAGTCTTACATATTCTAAGGTATCAAATAAATATTGAGTTCTGAATCTGCTGGGAGCAGAAGTTTTCGAAAATCTCGTTTACATAGATTACAGATTGCAAATCTTACCTTGGCATTTAATAAACTTAATGTGGAATTTCCTATATCCTAACCTAGGCATATATATTTATAGGGATTCGAGAAATGTCACTGGAGTTTGTTGCTTCCTTCAGAAATCTCAAATTTTATATACCGCAAACTGACTGAGGCTGAAAGCAGTAGCAGACCATAATGAAACTTATTTCACACTTCAGATGCACAAGACAATCCTGTTGGGATACCTTATTTTTGAGAACTTGACAGATTTGCAGAGATAATGACTAATCGGTCTTCAGCATCTTCTTTAAAAGTATTTTCTTTCCGAACTTTTGTGGTACAATACAAAAATAATTTCTGAAACTATTTATTTTTAATTTTGCAAAAATTAAGCATTAATTTGATATGCTTTTACTGAGAAACATATAAATATAAAATGAGATTTTTTCCCACAGAATTAGCATTAATAATTTGTTAAATTTAAAAAATCCAGCTGGTCTTTTTTTATTAGCTTCTCAGCAACGCACGTGCTTCTCTTCTAACAGATAAAATTAATAAATATATTAATGAGGCTTTAATTCTTTAATTTTTGTTTATTCCTTTTTTCAGAATTGATTGCTTTTAATTAACTGCAAGGTGCAACTTAAGTAATATCATTGCTTTTCCTCACTGTACCGATATTCAGACGGACATAGGATATTTTAAAAAAATGCTTGAATTACTAAAACTTTAATGGCAATTGCTGAAATTCTAAAACTGTATCAAAACACAGTACTCGAAGAAGTTACTACTTGTATAAATAGTGTTGGTGCCTTCACGGATCGCTAAGATATATTATTGTTGAATGATACAATTTTGAACTCAGTCTTATAACCAACTACTATATCTGTCTACTCTATCGTGACTGATCTTTTATTGCACAGCTCAAAATTTTACGAAAGTTACAGAACAAGTAACAGTATGCCGTGAAGCTTCATTTCGGAATCTTGAGAAAATATTTTGGATATTTAAAGACATATGAGTTTTCTGTTAAATAAATTTTAATTGCGCATATTCAGAGCAATTATTGCGCAATGTTTCTTTTATAATTGATGAGAATCGATTGAACAAAATATATACTGCAGCGTAGATAGTAACTAGTTGAATACCTTTAAGATTCAGAGAGCTATTGCATTACAGCCAGCTGAATTTCATTTGCTCTCTGAGAGAAGCTAAAAGTTGAGGGTTTTCGAAAAATTGACAATTTTTAAACTTGAATCTTTTAAGTTTGAACTTTCTTTGAATTTTAAAAAGGTTAAAAATGTACTGAATGCCCATGCATGCTTATAAATTAAGTACATAATAAAAATTGCAGTAAATTGTTGTGACAAATAAAGATAAATATTATTACAATTGTCCCATTATTTTCATTAACATTGGAATTATAACGTTATGTAACTTGATATGCACTATATAATAGTTAATATGATGTGAGGCCATCTTTTCCTGCAGTGATGGCTGCTACTCTAACATACCTTCAGACAATTCATTTCGATCTGAAGCGATTCCAAGACATGTTTTCCTTCCTTGGAAACAGGTTACAAATAAGCGTATGGGAACTTAAAATTAGAGAAGTGCATCTATTTTCAATTTATTCTTTATACTGGCATTATTTGAAGTGAACAAAAATATAGCTGTGGCTTAAAAGTGCAACGGACTCGAACGCATTGAAAGAAAATGTAAATAAAACCGTGCTTTGATGGGTGCGGCATACTACAGTTAAATACACGGAATAAATAAAACTGTATGCAAAATTTCCTTTCGGCATTACTAGGAAAAACCATTTAATTAAATATTTATATATTCTTCTACATTTTTTAAAACTCTCAATGAGAATGAACAACATCGAATACATGTCTTGAAATAGGTCTGAGCACTGCATGCAAGTTGCTTCCATTTATTTAGTGGAGTGTTGGTGTCACCGCCATTCTTAAACTTAACACCACAGTATTACTTCTGTCGGTTGGGTAGGTATATACGTTAACCAGCATTCTTACACTGCTGAAAATAAGTCCAAATCAATGGAGTGATAAAATACGGAGATACAAAAAAATCCAGGAGAATGAATCTAATTAATATGATAAGACTTTCTGATTATATATTAGATTCCGTGTCTGAAAATGAAAACTGGAAATTCTATTGAAAGAATTGAAAGCATCCACCTAAACAAGAGTTTTGTTTTCGATCGAAAACCGTTTTTCGTGAGGACAACATTTCTTTCACACCATTCTTTAGGGAGTGCTGTCGAGTTCTCAAAGTTCAAAAATGAATAAGGGAAATAAGCGCGAATGCATGAAAAATCCAAGAAAATTCAAATAAAAATTTTTAATTGTGTAATTTCTATAAAATCTTAGGATTTATATAATCTGAAATTTTTATGCTTATTCTTGTAAACAAGGAAGCTCTATGACAGTAACATCAACTCTAAAACTTTTCTCTGCCTTCTCAGAGATCCTGTATTAGTGTCTTGTCATCGGGACACCAATATAAAATTTATTCTTTTCTGCTAAATCTCACTTTAGTATAATCATTGCAATATATCTACTCAATTACAATTACAATAAATGAACAGTAAAGCTTTACATTTTCAAAAATTACAATATTTTGGATTCGTGTAAACTATCATGCGAGAAAAAAATGGGGGCGGTCATCAGCATTGCATCACGTCTCTGAAAATAATTAAAATTTCGAATTAGATCAAAACCTCCGGGGCAGAAAATTACAAACGGTTTGATCGGAATATTCGTCAGAGACATTAGAATATGAACTTCATTCCTTTATTTTTCTTTATCTTTAATTATTATATTCTCTTTATCTTTGTTAGGTAACTCGCACTTGAAGCGCCACCTACAGCTCCAACAACTAGCTAGCAAGAACGAGTTAAGATCTGAGTGAAGACATCTCTCACCTTCTACAAGGATTTAATAATCCAATCTTGCAGCAGTCACCCGTATCAGCAGTGGCTCGTATTCCATAAAATCTGTGGCGGATTTTGTCAATATGAGGCCACAGGCGCAAAACTGACTTGAGGCCCCCTCTCTCTACCCAATGTCCTAACTTCCCCATCGGCTAAACCCTATGATGTGCGTAGAGTAGGTTTTGAGGCCATACCATGACCATTGATGGTCAACGCCCCTGCCCTTACCCAATGTCGCAACTTTGCCGTCGGCATAGCACAACAATTTACGTCCAATAGGTTTTGATACCCCTACCGAATGTCACTAATTCGCCATCAGTTTGCACTGCTGTGTACGTCGAATGAATTTTGAGGCCCCTGGATTTTTGAGGCACGAGGCGAGCACCTCTAACACCTGTGCGGAAAACCCGCCATTGCATAAAATACCACCCGCCCTATAGGTAGTCAACTTGTGTATCTATATATCTAACCATCTGCCCTTGCAGAGTGGTCAACCTAAACCATCTGCCTTTGCAGAGTGGTCAACCTAAACCATCTTCCCTTTGCAGAGTGGTCAACCTAAACCACCTGCCCTTGCAGAGTGGTCAACCTAAACCATCTGCCCTTTGCTGAGTGGTCAACCTAAACCATCTGC
>BGPR01001921.1:45706-77303 GCA_013235015.1 Araneus ventricosus | reverse complement strand
ACCTAAACCATCTGCCCTTTGCTGAGTGGTCAACCTAAACCATCTGCTCTTGCAGAGTAGTCAACCTAAACCATCTGCCCTTGCAGAGTGGTGAAGCCATGGAACTATTCAACTCTCTGCCCTTGCAGAGTAGTTAATCTGTGTTTAACTAATCATGCGTCATTGCGATTTGATCATCTCATACAGTGGATAAATATATCTACTTTTCCGCCCCTGCGGAATGATAATAATGCATTCAACCGCTGCAGCGGTGACATAGTTGAAGTGAAGATACCAAACTAGCGGTACCAACTGTTTTTGTGTTTACTATAAGTTGAGCTGTTAATAAAGATTCATTTTTCTTTCGATGACTTTTCTATGCTTAACACTCAATAATCTCCTTACAGTTTGAAAAGCTACACAGTTTGCATTTTCTTATATTTTCGATAACCACAACCGATTGAAACGGATCAAAGGTTTTTCCCCCTGCCTTAGAAAGTGATTACACATCAATGCTTGCTGCGGGAAAAGTGCAAAAAGATAGGTTTGATATAAACGTCTTTTCATGTAAGGCCATACTGAAAACAAAAAAATATTTTTTTTAAAGGAAGGAATTCATCATCTTAGTTATTTAAGAAACGGTAAGCTGAAACAATAATGCAGAACCATTTCGTAAAATTATACCTAACGCCATAGCAAAAAACAGTTCCCGGAAGATTAATGATTCTTGCATTTAAATTGAAATAAATTCTGGTTCCTGGATTTTTATAAGCTTGTTTTAATAATTGATACCACATGTTCTGAGCTTGTAGCCTAACTTCTGGCAAATGTATATTTCGCGTCCTTATGATAGTATAAGTAGAACTATGTTGAACATTTTCCTATTCCTATACCCAAACCACATACTGAAGACGATTCAGAAAAAATCCGGGTAAGCTTCTGCTTCATCATGCATTTCTATTATTACGCGGTCCAAAATTTTTCCGGGTGCAAGAAATGACAGAACTGTCGGAATGAGCCTCACTTTGACAACAATAAAGATAATTCCTTTTGGAATTTCTTTTCAAAATATCCAACAAATTTGGAGAAGTCAAGAACGCCTAGGCTTCGTTATCTTCTTAAAAAGCATTGTTGTTTGAGTTTCGAGTGGTAAGTCAGGAGCTTCAGGTAAGGAGGAGGACTTCAGCTTCATATGATGCAGTAAAAGGTGCTCAGCGTTTTACTAAATTATATCAATATTTTTTCTAACATTGAAGACATATTTTTAACAAACGAATAAATGATGATAATTATTTTAATTCTTCTTATCACTGCCAATGCATATTTCTCTGGTCTTTCGCCTAATATGACTGTGCTTTTTTGTAACAGTAGTGTTATTGCTTTCTAGAAAAATATTTCCTCCAGAAGCATATGCAACTTTAAGAACAGGGTGTTCAGAAAGGTCTTTTAAAAAGTTTAAGGGTATGTCAGGCAAATAGAATGATACCATTTTGCTATAGAACACGGGGTCGGAAAGGCAACGGGCATTCGATACATTGGGCTCTTTGCCTTATTGAAATAAGCAAAAGAAAATTTTACATCAGATGAAATAAATACAACACAGATTGACTGGAATACAAATTTTCAAAATCACAGCAACGCAGTTTCATGAAAAAGAACTTTGTTTACGTAGCAGGACAGATACGATAATGGCAGGAAGAACGTTGAATCAGCAGCAAACATTTTCAATGCTTAAAACAAGTGTTTTAACGTCGCACCGTTTGGAACGATACACGCTGTGCTAGTTGTTGTTCATACAACTAGTTTGTTGATTTAAATTTGCATTCATTCAACCTTCTCTATACATTTCATCTGGTAAAACATTTTATTTTACATAATTTACTGACAAAGATTTCTTTTTAAATAATCCCCTTTGCTTTTCCGACTCCATGGTCGCAACGCAAAGTTTCGAAACATTATTATTTTCTAACTCAGAACATGTAATTGCAATACACTCACTTCTTATCTACGCCCCCTCAAATATAGGGGCGAGAAGCAGCGGATAAGTAATGGAGGTCTCGATTCCCTATAATGAAGGTGATCGTCGCATGTGCCAATCACAATATATGCTATTAGGCGTTTCGACCTCAGTTCTTTTTGTGGCAAATTCTCAGTCAAGATAAATCAGTTTCCATTTTCTTACAATTGTTCCAGTCTTCTGAATGCGAGAGAATGCAGGTTCAACATTGTTCCTGATGCAAAACCTCAAACGATTCATCATTTTCTTTCAGTTTAGTTTCTTTTCTCATCATTGCTTTTAATAAAAATGCATTTATATCAGTCCTATTTTTTCATGCGACTTTTGTAGTTGGCAAATTCTCAGTCGAGATAAATCAGTTTCCATTTTCTTACAATTGTTTCGGGCTTCTAAATGTGAGAGGATGCAAACCGAGTAGCTTTAATAATGATAAAGGATAGAAAGACGTGAAACGTAATTATTTTGACCAGTTATTTAACTAAACAACATCTTCCTTTTTTGAGTTGATGAGTTCGAATCGAAATAGATTCTCTATGCTTTAAAACACTTCGTAGAAAATAAGACTTTAAAATAAAAGTTGTTTTCCAGCACACTTACTGTCTCAGATTAGAGGCTGATACAAAGACCCAATGTCTTAAATATGAAGATTTCCTTCTGTTCCACGAAAGTAACCTGCTCTCAGTTGATTATCCTCTAGATAGATTCCCTACCCTATCCTATATTACCTCCGAATTATTGATCTTATATATTGCTTTTGAGTCTAGAAAATCACTCAACACAACATGCATATCCAAATAGAAAACAACTTTCATGTCAGAATGACTCGATAAGCAAGAAAAGTACTTTTCAGTTTCCTATCCAGAATTTCGAGTTCTAAATAAATATTAAAGATTGTGAATGTTCGCTTCAACCATTAAATCAACAGTTCAATGTGAGAAATATGTTGACTACTTACTCAATGGGGAAATGGTTTTCTATAAATAATTTTAATATATAAATAATTAATCATATAAGAATAAAAATAATTTTCTTAACTTAATTAATTTTCTTAACTAAATGGAATTGGAACATTTTGCTTCAGATATTGATATTGTTGGGTTAAGAATACTTTTCGCCGAATGCGTTTGGAAAACTAGGTAAGCATAAATACAAAGCTCGCCAACCTCAGCATCAGTGTAAAACTGAATTGAATGACTGGCCGCCGAGAAAAGTACTTTTCAATAAATATGTCCTTTTTCTGAAAATATTTATATTTTTCCGAATCCGAATCAAACCTCCAGAAAAAGGAGAATGTTGTTTAATTAAATAACTGGTCAAAATAATTAAAATACAAGTTTCACGTCTTTCTATACTTTCACATTATTAAAGCTACTCGGTTTGCATCCTCTCACATTCAAAATCCCGAAACAAATGCAAGAAAATAGAAACTGATTTATCTCCACTGAAAATTTACCAATTACAAAATCGCGTGAAAAAATAGGGCTGATATATATGTCTTTTCATTAGAAGCAATGATGAATAAAGAAAACTTTCTGAAAGAAAATGATGAATCGGTTGAGTCTTTACATCAGAAACAATGTTGAAATGGCATCCTCTCCCATTCAGAAGACGGAAACAATTGTAAGAAGATGGAAGCTGATTTATCTTGACTGAGAATTTGCCAATTAGAAAAGTCACATGAAAAAATAGGGCTGCTATAAATGCCTTTTTATTAAAAGCAATGATGACAAAAGAAACTATACTGAAAGAAAATGATGAATGGGTTGAGGTTTTGCATCAGAAACAATGTTGAAATGGCATCCTCTCACATTCAGAAGCCCGAAACAATTGTAAGAAAATGGAAACTTATTTATCTTTACTGAGAATTTGCCATTTACAAATATCGAGTGAAAAAATAGGGCTGATATAAATGTCTTTTCATTGGAAATAATGCTGAGAAAAGAAAACGTACTGAAAGAAAATGACGCATCGCTGGAGTCTTGCATCAGAACCAATGTTGAAAGAGAAAAATCCATACTGAAAGAAAATGATTCATTAATGATTTAGTCATTACCAACTTCTACTACTGTAAATGAAACTCATAATGCAGATCTGTTCATTTATTGCCTATTGCTAAGGCCATAAAAAAAGCCTATATACGAGGCATTTTAAGGTTAATTTTTCTCGAGATTACAGTGAAAATAAGCTCGCATCACAAATTTGCATCTTTTAATCTTTATGAATTGAAGATAATTAAATAATGAGTGTGTCCCCTCATTATAAAAAAAAATTGAATTCCGAAAATTTCAACCACTCAGAAGTACACCAGAATTTTTTTTTTATAACATACTGAAGCCTTTTCAATTACGACGAAACACTGTTTTTCTTCAACTATTTGTTGAAAAGATATTGCATAGGGCACGTCTTCTGGAGAAAAAAATTGAGAGTAAGTTGCAATAATTCGCTGACATCAACTACAAAACCGAAAAAGTACGTGGTCATGTTAGTCTAGAAATTCTAAAGGAAGTCAAAACATTAAACTCTAATTTTTCTTCGTTGGAAAGGTCTTAGATATTTCCGTACATATTTCAGTTAGTAAAAAAAAGTTTATTGAAAGATTTCATATTAAATATTTGCCAACATAAAGAACAGTTTTAAAATATGACATAAAAGATCAGGCTTTCTTAGATTTATCTTCAAAGAAGATGCTAAGCTCACTGTTTAGTTGAATGCCATTTTAGACGTATTACCAACAGATCAATTTACTGGATTATTTTAAAATGGCAAGTCAAACTTTACTTAGCTGTAGATGTTACTATATATTCCTGAAATAGATCCAAAGAATGACATCAGTATATTTTAATCACATTGTTTGACTTGTGTATAAGATGGTTGATTATGAAATGTAATTCTTCAAAGCTGTCTCATACATTTTTAACCTCAATATTTTATGTGGTAATTTAAAAATAGAATTATTCGGTAAAGTGAAATTATAAAAAAAATAAACGCTAGAAGTCAAGTGGCATCAGAAAATTAGAAGAAACACCTGAATATAGAGTCTCTTTTTTCACCTTATTTTAAACAATTGCAAAGATATAAGATTAAAAAATTTTGAAAGTAGTGAATATAATGATTTGTATTTTATAGTCAGAAAACGAATTTATTAAATAAAATAAAAATAATAATGTTTACTTGAGGAATACTCTTGCAAACTAATATCAAAATAAACATTTTTTAAACGTAAAGATAGTGTGTAAATATTATCAGCGAACATTTATGTCCAAATAGAATGTCAAAAATCTGAAAAAAAATCTTTAAAATTTTTTTCTACAAATTTTGTTGATTAAATTTTAAATCACAGTTTTAACTTTTATTTACAAAGGTGGAAATGAATGAATTTGAAAAAGTTACATAAAACCTTCCATATTGTTAAAAAATCGTTCTGTGGGTGTATGGTGTAAAAAGTAAAACACGCAGGATAATGGAGAACGAAGGTTTATTCACAAATATGCAGGAAAACACGTAGCACAGGTAACAGGAAACAATAGATCTTTCACAGATTAGTAACATAAACAGACAACAATTCACAGGTAATAACAGTTCAGACTTTGAGATTTAGCAACACAAATAGTCAGCATATCACTAATAACAACAATAACAGCACTTTCAATAGCGCTCAGCTTACCAACTTTCTAGCTCGCACAGCAGACGAAACTCCAAAGTCACTTCAGTCGATCAACAACAACCGTGATTCAAGCGCGGTTTTCATACTCTCTCAGATAGGCCGTGACATCACATAGAAATTTTAGGTAAATCCTGAAACTCGGCCCCTAATAGAAATATCGAAAAAGTAGTAGCATTTTCGGGTGTCTTCGATTTATCGCCAAGTTTGTCTGCAAGTCGCCAACTTTGTCGTCAAAATGATTGGAAAGTTTGTCGCCATTGCCAAGACTCCAGGGCTCGCCGCTGTCCGTCACTTCATGGTTACCCCATGCGTCACTTCATGTTTACGGCTTAAAAAGTTTATTTACCTGGAATATATGTATTGTTTAATTAAATGGTGCGGCAATATTCTCAAAACTTGAAACAGTTACTCTCATTCTATTAGCTCCACACTATATTAATATAGCAGTGTAAAATATGGAAAAGTAATATCTTATAATGTTGTTTTTAAATGTTTTGAATTAGTGTAAAATATAAAATTATATTACTCAATATTGTACAATTCTGAGTTCATATTATACAATATAGTTGAACGTAGTTTTAATATGCTACAATTTTTTAATAAAAATTTTATTTACAATATTAAACATAACTATTAACCTATTAGAAAACGGAAAAAATTCATTTTTACTTCCGTTGGCATCTTTTAATAATTTGCTTACTTTGCTCCTAATTTACTTTTCGGGGTAAGCAATGCCAGAGCAATTACAGCTTGCCTCATTTTTAACCTTCAAAGGAGCGGGCTGGCATATAGAGTGCCCCAAACGAGGAAAAAGTGTTAATGTAACGTGTATTAATTAGCTAATTGGCCCGGCTTCCCTTCTGATCTACCAGCCAACCCTTCAAACACATGGAATCCTGGAACAAAAGTCGTGAGGTGGTCAATCTCTTTTTATATATCAGTTATTTAGCCGAGATCTGTTTTGGCGCACTCAGTACGCCGCCCGTGCCCTTATGTTTCGCCTCAAAAAGAACCAAACCGTGCGTCCCGTTCGCTACCTTTTAGTTTTGCAAGAACTTTTAGATGATTAGGAGGTCTGTGACTATATCAATGCTCTATATAATTATCTATAAAAACCTGAAAACGAAGTCGGTGACCTTCAGAACATTGAGGATTTATCAGATGACGATTCATATGGTAAAAAAAACTAAATATTTTAGGAAAACCATTTATAAAACGAAGGCTGTGAAAGGTAAAAAAAACCCAAGGAAGTTTCGATGATTCACAAATGAAAAAATAAAAAAATGTCCGCTGAAAAGGAAACTTTTGAGGAACCCTTGTAAAAATATATTTGGAAAACATTCATCGATGCCCAAAAACTGTGATCATGAGTACGACGAATTCTTCTAACAAATAATTAGCCAAGAGACTTCTAGAAGATTGCTAACTTTTATATATGATTGATTCATTCGTGAAGTATACAAATTTATATGTAAGGAGGAATTGATCGTCAATAGGCAAAACGAGTGAAACGACGAGGGTTGAAATGATGACATTCGTAGGCATTCTTTATCTCTTAGGGAGCAAAAGGATGCCAGAATTAAACCTTTGTGAACCTACGTTATTAGTATTCACTGTGGAAAACTAAGGTACTTGGGTGTAAAGAAACATAATTAATGAAAAACAAGGTGGCGTACTGAGTGCGCCGCCGTGCCTTATTGTTATGGGTAAATAGCCGTGCCTCTAAGGGTTAAATACTCAGGTCATTCGCTCACAGAATACCTTTTCGAAAAGTTTCATTACAATACAAAGCTAAAGACAAGGGTGACATTAATTTTGTTCTTAACCTTTTCGCGTGGCCTGTGACATACGCTGACACATGATATTTTGATATATTGGTACCCAATTTGAAATGTTAAGTAAGAAAAAAAAGGAAAATACAGTCGACGCTCCTTATAACGACCACATATTATAAAGACCATCCCATTATAACGACCAGTGATAAAATCCCCAACTGTGTTTCCCTATGTACTCTATGTTATTTTACTTCCGGTATAACGACCGCCCAGATTCTTTCAATTATCAAATATTTATTTCTCCAACCCTCCTGTGGACAGTGAAATAGAGGGACCTCAAAATACGGGAACGTCCGAGCCCCTCTGTCAATGATGAGCCAGCCCTTATACTTCTCTGGCCCTGTGCTAGACCCTGTTCCCACAAAAGCCAAATTTTGCAGATTAATTTGGCATCCTTTTCGGAATACCTTTACAGAAAATATAATTTCCAATTTGAAAAGACGCCACTGGAGCTTTCGCAGTCTTCTTAAAAGGCATTTCCGATGAAGTTCCGAGTGGTAGGAAAAAAAATTGGAACCATTTTGCGAACTGATACAGTAAAAATTCATTCAATATGTATTCAAATTAAAAGAGAGCAATCATAATACGAATACGTTTTCTTTAGTGCTTTAAGCATTTTTATGGTATAAAATATCTGTACTTTTTTCTTTCTTCAAAAAAACTTCTTGAATTTAAAAAAATACAAGGGACCTGAGCAATAATCAATGACATATTTACGAAAATTGAAATAACAGACTGTTATTTCTGTAACTTTCATGAAATCTTTTAATTTACGATAATCCTCTTAACTATTTTTGCTCACTAATGTTTATTAATACAAAATAAGAGTCGAATTAATTACAATTTTTAGTGAAATTTCTTCAGCTGCGAAAGAATTACAAAAGAACGAGATATAGATGTGTATTTGTGGAACATCGCATAAAGACTCATTTTATGAAAAGGAATGAAGTTGAATTCTAATATTACATATTTTAAAATTATAAAATTACATTAGTACAATACTAATGTATTCCAAAATAACTTTACTTAAACTCTAGTTTCGTTTTATTTCCCTCACTGGAGGTATATTAAATCACGTATTTTGGCATATTTATTACTAAAAGAATATTTTAATCGCTTCCATGCCCCCACAGAAAATCATGACGGTGTCTTCTTGGAGCCAGACTTTTCCCTAAAACGCCTACGTAATTTGCTAAAAATAGCTCATATTCCCTTCACTTAGATCGCGTGTCTCTATATTTATCCCCTATCTGAGAAAACGCAGGGATTTTTCGTTCGCATTTGACGTGAAATTTTCATACGATATGTACGTATATTCCGCCATTCTCCCATATATTGATAATAAATTAAAAATAGTTATTTAATCGGCCTGTTCATTACTTAACGACTGCACCAACAAAATTATTATTGCATAGATATAATTTTTAACATTATTGGCGATATAGGATCTAGGCCTTGCGCTTTTAAAGGTGTGTTTCGAGCATTGCCGGTCTGTAAAGATAATAATTTTGTTATTATGTGATGAGAAATTGTTAGAAGTTAGTGTAATGTTACGAAAACAGTTCAGGATTTAGCGCACAGATAGCGCAATTCGATAATGATAGAGTCGGGCTGATATCAGGGCAGTCAAGCATCTCCTCACACAGTCATTGGAACAACTCCTGCAGGCCGGAACTCAAATCAAATGATTTCCATCTCTTTGGCACCAATTCAAACCAACCGGCATTGCGAAACCAATAACAGAGATCAGGAAGGTGTCTCATGACTTGGCTCTACGACCTAGATACCGATTTCTTCTGTGATGGTTTCGACTCTTCGACGCACCGACTTAACAAATGCTACTACAAGCATGTTGATTATGTGGATAAGAAATACTTACCAGTGTCTTATTCCATTGTGTGTCTATTTGAATTCGCGAATAAAGGTTTTCATTTAGAGGACTTGTTACCTTAATTTTTCAACTGCCGTCGTAGTTTAGAGTGCGTAATGCTGTGCTCAAACTTTTAGGGTATTTTAGAGAGAATGAAAATTTTTTCTCTCAGGCGTATTAGCCAGGACACTTATTTGGAATTCTAAAATCGCCTTGATTCATAATTCTTTCAATTACGAGCATGTTCCACTCATGATATATACGATAAAGTATATAACATTAAAAAGACGGCAGACTTTGTTCCTTTATATTTTCTTTATTCTTTAATGTCCTTGTTCATTAGGTTTAACTAATCGCAAGGCCAATTCGTCGACTCACTGGTCTTTGATGTCCATGCAATTGCCGACGTTCCTATTTGTTCATTTACATTTTTAGATTTGTGACGCCGCAAATTCATGAGATAGTAAGCGCTGTTGGACCAGTTTTAATAAATATCTTTTCTTCAGATTCATACGGCATCCCGTTCGGGACACCTTTCCAGAAAACTTTTAGGAATACGAATTTACGACTGTTTAAAATGAAGCTTTCACATTCTTTTTAAAAAGAATTTCCGATGAAGTTCCAAGTGGTAGAGAAAAAAGAATTTCGGAAACATTTTCTGAATTGCCCTCTCACAACGAGCGAGACGGTATAAAAATTTCCTCTTAACAGCGACGAAGGCCGGTCTGAAGCGGTTGGCTCCTTCTTGGGGGAGGTGAGGTTCTGAGATCGAAAATTACCGGCGTTCCTATTCTTGCATTTTCATTTTTAGATTTGTGCTGCCGAGGTGAAGTCCTGAGATCACTTAGGATATAAGCGCGGTAGGGAGTCCAATTATTCTTGCCAACCACAGCCCATTTTCGTGGGCCTTAAGAGAAGGTTATAGCAGGGAGTGGGGTGGTTGGGTAAATGACCACCCACGTTGGAAGAGTCCAATTCATTTCGTATCATCCCAAACAAGTCCGGTTTTAAAGGGGCTAGAAGAAAAAACTCCCCTCGGGATTAAAGAATTAAAGCAATAAAAGTTACGTAAAGATTATTATCAAAATTAAAATGGAGTCATAATGTTTTTCATGACCGTGAAACGTGTTTCTGGTATCAAAATATCTAACTTTTTTCATTCCTTTATATATCAGCCGCTCTCGCCGCCCACCGGGCGAGTTCGCGACCTGCACCCACTTTCCTCAGCACTACCCCTGCCGCCTCGCTGCTTCGAGGCGCTCAGCCACTACTTTTTGTAGTTTTAAATACTGCATGAAGATTAGTAGATCAGACCATAAAACCATGGTAGATTTTATATTCTTTGTAGTCAACAGATTCCTTTAAAATTGTAACAATCTTTTAATAAACCTCATTTAGTTGTAATGTCTTGTAGAACTTTTTCACGAATTTTAGCACTAATTTCTTCATATCCATTAATACAGAATGATATCACCCTAACTAATCAGCTTCCACCACCTACAATAGGTATATTACAATATTTCTGACACCCATTTTTGTGGAAATGTTTGGATCTATATATTTAAAATAATATGGTAAAATATCCAGACAGTTCGCTAGCAACAACTACTTTACGGATTTCGATAAATTTTTTTTCATATGAAAACTTATGACTTCTACATATGTTATCAAGTGTCGCCTGAACCACATCACCCTTCATTCTTGAACGAAATCGTAAAAACACTTCTCCTCTGTACAATTTCTACGGGTAAAAATTGTAGAAATCCCCCAGCCCCAACCAGCAGACCGATTTCGAGAATATTTATTTCATCTGGAAGCTAATAACGTCTAGATATTTCATAAAGAGTCGTCTGCCCGCTCCACAGCCCATTTTTTAACGAAATCGAAAACACATGTGCCACCATACATTCTCTATATGTTTTTTCGATTTCGTTCGAAAATGGGGGATGGGGGTCAGACGACCCATGATGACGTATCTTGACGTCATAAGCTTTCATATGAATTAAAAATTGTCGAAATCCGTCGGGTGGTTATGGCTGGTGAACTGTCTAATGTTTTTTCCCCATAGAGAATATATGGCGGAGAAATGTTTTTTCGATTTCGTTCGAAAATGGGGATGGTGGGTAGACGACCCTTGATGACATATCTGGACGTCATAAGCTTTCATATGAAATAAAATTTATAGAAACCCGTGGAGTGGTTGGGGTTGGCGAACTGTCTGAATGTTTTACCATGTTATTTGAAATATATAGAGGTAGAATGACTTAGTGAAATCGTCTGCCAGAAAAAATGCAGAAGTATATAAATAAATTATTTAAAGATTGTATATATATTTATATATATATAATTATATATATTAATATTAAGAAGCAAAATATATATGCCACTACATTTCTACTAAAATGCGGTGTGAAAACCATTTTCAGATAAAATTTACGTCCAAACAGAACGAGTAAAACTTCACGAAATCCAACGAAAAAATTAAACTTGTTATTCTTGATATTAAAGATAAAATCCTCGTTAGAATAATTGCTCCTTTGTGAAACCTCCCATATTATATCCAAACAAATTTAGCATATCTGGATACAAATGTCTATCCTGCGCGTATGCATATAGGACACACTAGATTTACCAACCTACATTTGTTGCTAGAGGACCATGACCAATGTGCCCACAATGGAAATGTCATATGAAAATCCATTGTTGATTGTCAGAATGCCTGAACTTCAAAGCCTAGAGTTGGAAATTTCTTAAAATGCTTTCAACATCTTTATCCAATTTTCTTTCTACAAAAACTGTTCATCATTTCGCTTTTCCATGATATATATAGTTTTATTTACTGAATAGATTATGCTTTATTTTACAGAGCAATTCTATATATCTGGCGTTCAACCAGTATCACAATTTCTTTTTACACCGACCAGCCGCCTTCGGCAACCAGCTGTTTGTCTGTAATATTAATAACATGTGGTTATGCTTGCAGCTTGGCGAAATAAATTTTGGGACTGTTATTTGTAATGGTTCTTTCTACATTCCAGTCGCCATTAATTATTTAAATATTAATTATATCAAACGAGGCAGCTTTGAAATTAATTGATAAGGAGTAGGGTTGAAACCTTTTTGATTTCTCAACTTATTTTGAATAACGACATTTATTTCACGCAACAATAAATTTCATAATCCTACTATAGTCATAAACTTGATATTTTTCTGCAGTTTCTAAATAAATTGTTCCTTCTCTCTCGGTTTTCATCTAGGAATTTGAAAGGAATGCGAGTGATCAGTAAACATTGACTCTGGTTAGATAAGAATTGTTTAAGGTGGGTTTTGGCGCAGCCATTCCGTCAAAAACCCGTTTAGTAATGGCATTTTAATGTGAACTTCCTCAAAATTAAATTAATGGAGAAGGCAATTAATTTGGGTCAGAAACGAAAAATCGGAATCTCCACAGCTAACTTCATAAAATGACAGCAACCCTTTCAGGTCGCCTTTTCACGCAATAATGTATCATCATGACAGTGTTGACAGCTATGACAGCTCCGCATTCTTCTTAAAAAGCATTTTCCTTGCAGTTCTGAGTGGTAAGACACAAAATTGCTTCGGAAGACTTTTCTGAGTAAATGCAGCAGAAGCTATTTTAGTCTTTGTTCAGACTTTTAGGATGCTTTGGTAATTCAAATTGCTCAAACATATGTAAAGAATAATCTTTATTTTTCAATATCATTCTCATCTAACGCGTAAAATCTACATTGGCGTGCAAAACTTAAGCAATGTTGTATCTTTTAAACAGAACGTAATGATAATTTAGAAAAAGGTTTCTGATGAACAGTACACTGAGCGTGCAATTCAATAGAAGTTTGATTCGTAAGCAGATATCCGGAACAAGGCATAACAAGTGACTTGAGGTCACGCAGGTGGACAAAGTGTTGTCCCGTTAACAAAGTTTAAATAAGTTTGAGAAAGACGCTGATGTAGCGGTTGGTCAAGTTTTACTAGTTCAGCTTTTCTAGTAGGATATTTTTTCATCTCATTCATCCATGCGTTTTGGTAAACAGAGATTTGCATCTTTGAACACATGTTAACCTGGAGTTTAGGGTGAGTACTCACTTCGTTTTCCTTAAGTTCGCCAATTCTTTGTCGGCAAGAGAGAGTGCCAGAACATTTTCTTTGGATGCGAGTTGAAATTTTTTCGGTTTCGTGTCCGCATGCTCCAACAGTCATTTTTTTACCGATCTATGGCGGTTGCCCTTAATTTCGCCTCATTTCCATTGGTCCACTGTCTTCTCTCTTCGATTTGATTGGTCGGCATACGAATTTCAATAATAATTCGTTTGGAATTTTTGATCATTTACCAAACGATTTTTATTCAATAACCGTTCGCTTCTCTTCTGAAGATTTGCGTTCATCGAATTTGCTCATTCTTTTTCTCCGTGTTGCTGATTATGGCTTCCAAATATCGAACAAGGAATGTTTTTTTCTGGAAACAATGGTTCCCTTGCTACTTTTCACCGACTTCAGGCTTCGTGTTTTTCCTGCGTTCGTGATTTCTCTGTATGTTTCGTTTCTCAATAAAAAACGAATCTACGAATGGCCCACTTTGCTGAAAACGAAGCCGCTGATGTTTTTTAAGTTAAAAAAATTTGCCCGGTACACACTTACAATGCCGAATGCATTTCGTGTTCAATGTCTCGGAAAAACTCATTCCTTTAAAAAACTCACTGAGCATCCTAAACAGTGTTTGGCGAAGGCAAATAAAATTGCGCCAAAGAAAATTGGCAAGAAAATAGTACGCACTCTAAACTCCAGGTACACCTGATCTAGTCCCATATGTTTTGTTTTTGTTTCTTAAAGGCAAGTGACATCTGAAAGGATCTAGATTCGAGACTGTAAACACAGTGAAAACAAAAGCGACGAAGGTAATAAAAGAGCTTTCAGGAAATGACCCGAAGCACTGATCCGGTAAATGGAAAATTCGTATGGACCCGTATAGGGATCTAGGAGGTGCGTACGATAAAGGTGGTAACAACAATATTGTAAAATTAAAAAAAATGTTTAAGAGTTTCAGTCACGTTATTTCTAGCTACACCTGATATGCTTTGCCTAAAATGCATGGAGAGTTTTACAGCTAAAAATAAATGACACGGCTTTTGAAACTCCGTAGAGTTACGTCTTTTGTAAAAAAATTTTTCACATATTAATAAAAGCTCCCGGAAAAGACACGGAAAACGCTTTCAAATCTTAAAAGTGTCCTAAACTATTCAAGTATCCTACCAATTTAGGAGTTAAATATGTTTTTATGAATTTTATTTCAATCATATTATCTTGAAAAACATTTTTTTTGCAGCACTGTTCGTTTCTGAACTGACGAGTCGTCACTGATTCCAACATGATTTCCGATGAATTTACCACTTGCGAAAAAAAAGCTGACGCCTCCACGCATCGTTTATTGTTGTTATATGATGATATATTCATGACATTTATCATATAATCCTTCTAATTTATCTTCTTTTATAAACTAATCCTTCTTAGCAATCTCTTACTAAATGGCTCCTGCCATATTTTCAATGGCGCTATCTACGCAAAGATTGAAATCGCTTACTCTTTGGAAGGCATTCGAGTAAAGACTGAAGTTCGAATCATTCTGAAGACAAAGTCTATAAAGGAAATTTTTGAGAGACTGATTATTGAAAAGTTATTTTCCTATTGCCAGAAATGGGAATACGTCTATCAACATTTGCCAACACCTATGACTAATATTTACAAAATACAAATATTTGAAATGTGAAATTAGCGAACATAAATTATTTATGACAAAAATCATTTATGTTTGCTAATTATCGCATGTCGAAATATTTAGGCATTATTGGTGGATTTCGACAAAATGAGACAGGAGTCCGAAATTATTTTGTGACACAATCGGAAAAAACTCTATTGGTGATACAAATACGTAACATAAAATAACTTACTTATGCTTTTAATTCTAGGTCTAAATTTATCTTCGTTATTCAATTTGAAGCTAATTCTTGTATTGTTGTTTATCTGATTTCTAACATGTATTTCCCTCATTTTTACAAAGAATATACTTTACTCTTGTCTCTATGTCATTTTTTATAACGTTATATGTAGGGTTTTCATAATTCCCAGGTATTGATACGGGACGTTTAGGTGCTAAATAAATAAAACATGAAAAAAGTTTGTAGGGAATGGTTTATTTTACTCTGATAAAAAAGCAATAAACCTCAAGCAATCCAAGAAAATGGACACTTAGAATAATAAAGAAGATGCAAGGCAATCCTAATTAGTCTAGTCATATTTTAAAGTTGATTTTACTTTCTTAATTATATATTTTCTTCTTTCACATAATTATAAAGTTGTGTGTAAATTATTTTAAAATTATAATGACAAATCAAAATTGATTCAGTTGTCTCCGCTGACAACATGTTTCCTCCGTCCGACCATTGAATTGACATTAGGAAAAATATTCTCTCCACATCTGCATTGTGGGCTGGAATGGCAAATGCGTATTTTCATAGCTTTATTAGACATGACTTCTCATCAATATACTTCGCATCTGCAAAAACCTTCAGCCATTTCTCTTGCATACTCAATTTCATAATTGTTTCTCAGTTTTGATTGGTACTTTTTTCCCCCTAAATAAGCTTTTAGATATATAAACTGATTGAATAGAATTCCAGTGTTGCCAATATAGGTGTTTCTTACCTATAAATACGTGATAGTGCGTTTTATTTCTTCCCGATAGAGTTTAGGCAGAAAACTGGATAAATAGCGTAATGAAATACGGTGATATACGGGACGTATAGCAACCCTAATTATATGTTTGTATAAGTTAGATAAAGAAATTAAAATACCTTTGTATCCTTTTTCTTTCATTTTACTCCAAACAGAGGTGTTTTTCGTTTGATAATATAAAATATTTAAGTAGTAGTGATTTAAGATAACAGTGTCCAAACATTCAAATTTTATATTAAATAGGAACAACATTTCAACATTGTTTTTAATAAATATTTTTTTTTCTTTTCTTACGTTTAATAAAGTAAACTTATTCTGTTAAAAAGGAGAAATGAGCTTATAAATCACCAAATTATATTTATGAACTATAATAAATTTTACCATAAACTGAAAACCATTTTTTATTTCTTCTGAATTTCGAGCTAGAATTTACAGTGTCAACTCTTTTGTCCTAAAGGACAGAATGGTATAATCTAATAAAAATACAGGAAAAAAGGGGGAAATAATAAGATTATCCACTCGAAATTTAACAAAAATAGCACTTTGCGATGAATTAAGTTATTTTTCGAAAAAAAATATGTTATCTAGTTTAAGCAAAGTAAATAACTAAAATCGTTTTCATCGTTCCTTTCTCCTAAAAAGTTATTTTGTTAAAAAATGAAAATGAGAATCATAAAATGAATTAATGACTTTCCAATATAATATGACTAATCAAAAGTATAGGTGGGCGACAGAATTATGTGAACTCCTTTGAATTTGCACATTTTTTCAAATATCTCCCGAAAGGCTGAGAGGATTTTCCTAAAACTTCGACCATTAAAGAAGAGGTTTCAACTCACAGTTTACAGACAGGATTCGGTCTGGATGGCATTTAGGGGACTGGCCAGAAATTGATGAAGAAAACGATTTAGGCCTCACCCCATTTTAGAGAAAGATGATAATGAGTTGCAACTTTTACCAATGATTTCGCTTCATTAGCGCAACATATACATTCGTGCATTTTTGTAACAAAAAGTATGAATATTTAGGAAGCTATAAATGTTTTCTAAAAAAATCCCAAATTTCCACGCAAGCTTTTTGCTTATAACATACAGAGTTTTCAGCCAAATTATACGAACCTTACAGAATTCATGACAATATGTTAGCGAAGTATTGTAATAAAATGTGAAGAAAATACTTTGAATATTAGCGGAAATATGAGTACCTGTAGTAAATAAATCTTTACTGCGCATGGGCGAAACGTAGCCTAATTTTTCTTCCATAGGGCAGCATTTACAAAAGTTCCAGTTGAATACTGCTAATATTCAGGAAGATTTCTGCACTGCAGCGATATGAATTTTAATTGCACTCTAAGAGAATTCAAATCATGAGGGTTTTTCTACAATTGATATTGTTTTACATTTGAATCTTCGATTAGTTATCGACGAACTGCAATCTAAGTAATGTATTTACTTTATAAGTATACATGGGTATTCAGGTTATTCAACTTTCATAACATTTAATATTACTATTAGATTCGATTTAATATGTATTCGATTAAAGAGGGAGAAACTTTTCAGTGAGGAGAGGGTTATACTATAAACAAGGCTATAATGTCGTAAAGTCGCCGTTGGCCTGGCGCTGTGAAGTTTCTCCCATAGATTTTGTTGCTCCCAAGAGTCTTGAAGCACGAGGCGGCCGCCTCTAACGCTTGTGCGGAAATCTGCTACTGCCAACAAGTACTTCTTAGACTCAGCATGAAGAAAAGGATTAGTTAGTCCTTAGCATCTTCCTATAAAGTACTTCGAATGAATTTGTGATCTGTAGGTGTAAATAATATGGGCGTCCTGGTTTGGATGAAAAAATGATATGCTACTCTCCACAACCTGATTAGCAGAGATAAAAGTTTTAAATTTCAAAAAAAATTATAAAATAAATGCATACATACATAAAATTAAATTACAAACTTAATGCGTTTAGCGTTTCATTTGTGTAAAATTTCACTGCTGGTTGATACAATCAAGTATTTAAAATATACCCATCAGACCTTGTTTCTTTAATATTTCTGACCACTTTGTGCCATCATTAAATTCTTTCAATTAATCTTAAAGAAAATATCATATAAATATCGTGAAAAACCTAATATTAATTTGAAATTGATGCAAATTAAGATTTAACAAAGTTTGTCATTTTACAAAATATGCGTGTCGGTTTATTCAATAATCAAACATCCGTTCCTGTATGCAAGTATAAATTGCCAACAATTCGGAAAAAAAATCGAATTTCGTTACTGCCCGTTTCCATTTCCAAACTTACAACATCGGAAAATAAAACGACAGTAGATAAGTTGAAATTATTTAAATTTTTCATATACGTAAGGCATTCTTTTCGGAATTCCTTTTTAACGAACACATTTGAACTTTTGCGAAGATGGAGTCTCAGAGCAAAAGTAATTATATTACAGTTCGGAGGAAAAAATGTTAGAGGCTTTAGTAGGGCGCTATTTTTTTCCCACCAAATTACATCGGCATTAATTTTAGTCCATCTTTAGATAGCAATATTCCCTTATTTTTTAAGTGGATTGAAAAGAATTTGGGAATGTATAGTGGATAATATCCTTTATAGCTGAAATTCCCAAAAAAATCCTTTAATCAATCAATCAATAAATCAATTAAACTTCTGACTGGTAGGACACAATAATAATTCTCCAAAACCTTTTTCATTTAATGCAAAAACACGCTTTTCTCATCAGACCAAGGAATTTTTTTCAAAAACAGATTAGGAAGCATAATTATTTTTTAATTTCGAAAAAAAAATCGTAAAGTAAAAACTTCTTGAAGTTGATCATCGATTTCACGGTAACCTGTTCATCAACCTTGGCGGTTTATAATATTATTCATGAGTGTACTTTCATGCACGTGATTATTCATTTTTTAAAACAGAAGTATTATGCTCGTAATTAAAAGCCGGCAATAAAATAATTAAGAATAGTAAATATTTCCTTATAGAAGAAAATAATTGATTAAAAATAACAAATTATTGCACTTATTAATGAATGTCATGTCCTGACGTATTTCTATCTCCTTACGCAAAATTATTTAAAATGAAAAAGTTGTTTGAAAATAAATGAATGTTGTCTCGTCATAGACGTCAAAAATGGCACAAAAATAATTACGAAAAAATTAAAAGATAAACAAAACTCTGCTGAAGTTAAATTTTCACTTCGTTGGTCGCGTCGATCTATATTTATTATTCATTATTCAACAAATTGCGAGAGTGGCGGAATATAAGTACAGATAGTATGAAAGTTTCAAGTCAAAAGCGAGCAGCAAATCCCGGCATTCTCTCAGATAAGGGATTAACACATACACACGTGTTCAAAGTGAAAGGAGTATTAGCTATTTTTAGTAAATTACGTAAGTGTTTTAGGGAAATGTCTGGCGCCAAGAAGATGCCGTCATGAATTTTTTTTGGGCGCATGAAAGCGATTAAAATATTCTTTTAGTTATAAATATGCCAAAACGTGAGATTTATATACCTCCAGCGCGGGAAAAAAACGAAACTGAAGTTCAAGAATAGCGATTTTGGAATACATTGATATTGTGCTAAGATTTTAAAATGTATAATATTAGAATTTAAAGTAAAATTAAGTGAGATTATTACAAATATAATTTTCACACCATCTTTTCGAACAAAAAGAAGTTCCACTCTTCTACAACTAAAACTGACTGAGTTATAGAGCTTTGGTTTTCATGGTTTAAAGCCAATCAGTGACATGTCGGCAAGCAATGCGCGTTCATTGGAGGATGAATAATAAATAGCTCCTTATTTGGCCTTTCAATGACTACAACAACGAAAATGATTATATGGATATATATATATATATATATATGAGAGAGAGAGGAGAAAGATATATATATATATATATATATATATATATATATATATATATATATATATATATATATATAAACCTAAATGTAATTTGTTATATATGAACATACAAAAACAATGTAAACAAGACATATCAAGAAGCAAATCCTATATTAAAAATACATTATTTAAACAATACAACCAAATCTAAAACAAAATGTAAAGAATTGAAAATACTATAGATACCATGAACAAAAAAAAGTTTATACATTTATATGTTAACATGTAAAAGAACTCTTTTGCTATCAAAAATATTGAAAAAGGCAATCCAAGTATATGGAGTTTTCAGGAAATTATTCAGAAGCTTGGCTGTGGACAAGCTTTAGCCAGGTTAAATTAATTTTGCTCTACAAACCACCCTGTTACTAAAGTTGTTGAAAAATCAGACAGGGTAATTTCCCCTAAAATTAAAGAATTTAAAAAGAAAAATCATACACTAACCCTAATAATAAAGCAACACTATATGGGAAGTACTACAATTAAAAATATGTAATACAACAATATATTGAACTATTATATTGCACTAAAAACAATAAAAACATCATTCAATAAAATACCCATACTTATTCATTAAGAATTAAAGAATCAGTGTCTCTGCCCATCCTTACCAGAATTCCACATTTCTTATATAAACCGCCACTTAGCTTGACTTCACAGATTGGGGAAACTAGATTTCTAACCATGAAACAACATAAATTTACCAAATAATAAAATTAATTTTGATATTAAAGAATTAGTATGATACCTATATTAAAAATCTCAAAACCTGTAAAAAATGTAATACAATTATTTATCTAAATACAAACACTCGTTGGAGATAGCAGGACACAAACATCACCGCTCCATGGCATTTATTATTGATGCATATGCAAGCAATACCAAGTCATGTTTTCTGTCTTGGAAACAGATTACAAATAATACATCGCAATGTAATTATCTCTAATCTTAACCTCTTAATATGTCTAATCTTAACCACTTACTATCTCTAATCTTATAATTATCTCTATATTTATCTCTATTATAAGGTACGGGAGATAATTATCTCTATCTAATAATATCTCTAATTAATAATATTTCTAATCTTATAATTTTCTGAAATCTTAACTTCTTAATTTCTCTAATCTTAACCACTGAATATCCCTAATCTTATCTCTAATCTTATAATTATCTCTATTATTGTGTGAGATAATTATCTCGATTAATACCAATGAAAAGATGCTACTAATGGTACTATATGAAAAGTGCTGTAGTAATAGAAAAAAGAAGAGAGATTATACATTCCTGTACTATTATGTTAAGACTCGGAAATCTTACGGGTTAGAGTAAAAGTTAAAATCATCCTTTCTTTTTGGTGAAATTTGGGATTTTTTTTATAATTTCGATGAAGATGCAGAAGATTGCTTTCGCCGCTTTTCATATTTAGAGGAAGAAAGGCACGCGGGTTTCTGGGACCCTCTGTGGAATTCCTGTTCTCGTTTTTCTTTATTACCAATCAAACTACTCATTACATATTTCACATATGGTGGATGAATAGGACATATTAGTAAAACGGTTAACTATTTCATTAGAACAGAGACGGTTATTTAACGATTAACTGCCGTGACAAATTTTTTGGCAGAACTACTGACAGTGGTCTCGCAAACCGCTTTCAGAAAACGCTTAAAATTAGATAATTCTATGCAATTTCATGGAATGTTATGTATAAATTATGTATATTTATGCAATTGTAATTCATTTAAATCAATTTTTAAAACATTAATCATTAAATTTTACGCTATTTAAATCTTATAAAATATTGACTATTTATTTCATTTCGAGGAACAAAGATGTGAATTTTATTAAATATTCATGAAAATATATGCCTTTAGTAGGTATTAATGACGATTATACCGTGATTCTAGAAAAATGAATTTAATTAAATGGATCATCCTTTCTTTATCCTTTCTTTACAAGGATGGAATACAGTCAAAACACAGATTTCGAGAACACTGAAGTCACACTGACTCTTTTCATTCATAAATTTGTAAGCTGTTTTCTTCTTCTTACTGGATGGACATCGACAACGTGTTTTTATTTTTTTTTTCTAATTTTTCCTCTTCATTTAAAAAATTACTTTTCTCACTTTCATTCTGGTCATTAGCAGGGAAGAGTGTGGTAAAATTCGATACCCTTGATTCTGGCAATATTAGGTCTTCTTTCTAGCTGACAGATACTGAATTATACTCTACTAGTCAAGAAAAAGGAACAGTTATAGTGGCGTGTTGTAGCTGCTGAATTCACCGCTTGTGTGAAGGTTTATTTGTTTTAAGACGTCATCTTTCTTATATGTTCGTTTGATTTTAAACTATCCTTACATTCTTGAGGTACACAAATGTGTACCTGAAATTTTTTCATTTTTCCTGCAAAGTAAAATAAGTTATCTATAATATTACGACGAAAAAGGGCATGCATTTCAACATCTATGAATGTAGCTTTCACTTTTCGTCACCAGATGGCAGCACAGTACGGTAGTTAAAGAATTAGTGATTAGTGAATTATTGTTTCCTGAATATGGCGACGAACAGAAAGCGGAGCAAAAGTAAAGAACTTTTTTTTTATACTTTATAATTAAAAAAAAGTCTTGCATATTTTTTGTAAAGACTTTAATGTATCATTGAAGTCGTAATCAAAGTAAAATAAGTTATCTATAATAGAATCTGTAAAAATATAAATTGAATGAAGGTACACATATGTGCACCTCAGGCACTTTGGAGCCCATTTCTTGACTTCTTGTGTTTCTGCGTGAGGATTATCTTTTGAAAGCTTATTTTCAAATTGTCACTTCTTGTCCTTGAATTTATAGTACATCTTTTTTCTAATGAATAATTCATATGCTTTATACTTTAATGAAATATAATTTTAAAAACATTTACTTTTAATTTTAATAATAAAATTAGTTTTATAGCTGTCTTTTAGTCAGTTCATTTCAATCAGTCATCCCCTTACAGAGCTTGAAAGTACATAAACTAATAATTTATTTTTTTCAAGTAACATTAACTTAAAAGGAGACTTTTGAACTTTTAGAAAAAAATAATATTTTTTTTACTTGTTTGAAGATAATCATTCAGATGATAGTTACAAAAAAGATGAATCGAATTTTTAACTTCGAATAGATGAAGACTCTAAAGATAAATTTGAAAATGAATCCACTGTGGTTGATGGCTCTAAAATAGTTAACAAAACAAGGAAATATCCCTATTAGCAGAAAATATTTTACGTTATTTCCATGATGTCCCTACGATATTCTGATTGTCATACAACATCGCAAAAATATTGTATGAATTTTGTAGTGTTAATAGTGGCTCAGTTTACCCAACAGTCGGGGCAGGTTGGGCCAAGCGACTTGGTGTTAGTTTGAGCTTTTAAATTAATAGTGATAGTTAATATATTCAAATTTTACTAAGGAGAATAATTTCTGAAGGTGCACTAGTAGTTTCAGCTTTAAAAAAATTTAAAATTTTGAATTCCCTTTTTAAAAATTTCTTAGAAGTGAAAACGGCCGAACTAGCCCTTGTCTACCCTATAAAAAATTCAGAGGATACATATGTTTGGCAAACATGAATGTCATCTCTACTAATAAATAAAGGAGAATGTGTGTGTGCGTTGGCGCTTTAGCCGCTTCCCTTACACATTTTTTTGAAAAAAAAAGGCAAAAAATCATCACATTTTTTTATTTTATTATTAAATACAAGGAAAAGAAACAAAACAAAATATGTTGGTTTTAAGTTGAATTTTTAATTTTTTACAGGTGTAAAAGCGTTTAGTTTTAATATTAGTTTACTATCCCGAGTTATCTCGGGCAAGTGAAAAAAAGTTAAATATTAGTCTTTGTATGATAGTTTTTGAAACAAGGGACAACACAAAGTGATACCTGACATTCTGTACACTGGTATCTGGTCTCTTTTCTTACTGGTTTACCTCTGGAATCTCTTTTACGGGAGAATAGAGTACACTGTCTCGTTCGATTTGATTTTTTTTCAGTTGCAGGAATAACATCTGGAAAATGCCTTGAGGTTAACCTGACTAATCACTATCTGAAAAATCATCGCTTTCGCTATCTTGCATCATCGCCATTATTTTACTTTTTTCCAAAGAAACTATCCTTCTTTAGACATTACTAATCCACAAGCCGACGTATACTATACAATAGGGAAACACGTGACCAGTCCCGCCAAAAGAACCGCGAAACCAATATAACTTGGCAAACTGCCAATGAAAACTGAATATTTCCTTTCATTTCCTCCAGGCCGAGTAAAACCGTGATAAAACAAAAACATTGACTGGCAAATTCTGCTTCGCCCGAGTTTTCTCGGGATAATAATTAACTGCAATATATACGAACCCGAGATTAATGCCTGATTATCCCGAGAACTCGAGATAATCAGGCAAGCGGTTAAAGAACAGACCGCTGGACCTAGAGATGCGGAAGTCGGTTAAAATAAACTTTGAATGACCAAAATTGCCAACTCGTATCCGTTATCTTTTAAATTTAAATAATTAAAAATTAAGAGAAATTTTGGGTCTTTTCCTTGCAAACATTTGAAAAAATTATTAAAAAAAAATTCATTATCTAAAAAATAAAAAAATATCTTGTCAGCGCTATCAGTTAAGTTGCCGTACACTTTTTCGTGGATTCTAATTAATTTTTATTATATTTTTATGTATAATTTGCAACAATACTATTCATTATTGCATTGAAATTCAAACGTTTGTTATTGAAGTCATCAATTAAATATTTAATTGCGTGTTTCACTTCCATTTTTAGAGGCAAAAAATCCTAGTTTACTTTTTATTTCTCTTTTTTCCATCAATTTTTATGATATATCTGTAAATAAAGTCCTCGAAGATAGTAAGTATATTAGAAAATTTATCCAGTTATCTGAATGATTGTGGTTGCCATTCTTTAAACTAGCATGTTTTTATCCACTTAACATGCTACAGAACGTAAAATGTGCTACATTATTTAAAATTGACATATAAAGCCGATTTATTATGTGGTCAGAAACTGTTAGGAGCTAGTGTAATGTCACGAAAACAGTTCAGGTTTTAGCGCACAGATAGCGCAATTCGAAAATGATAGAGTCGGGCTGATATCAGGGCAGTCAAGCATCTCCTCATAGTCACTGGAACAACTCTTGCAGTCCAGACCTCAAATCAAGTGATCTCCACATCTTCGGAACCAATTCAAACTAATCGGAAATACCGAACCACTACCAGACAAAAGGAAGCTATCTCATAACTTGGCTCTACGACCTAGATGCCGATTTCTTCTGTGACGGATTCGACACTTCGATGTACCAATGGAACAAATGCCTCGACAAGCATGTTGATTATGTGGATAAGTAATACTTACCAGTGCCTTATTACATTGTGTGACTATTTGAATTCGCGAAGGAAGGTTTTCATTCAGAGGACTTGTTAACTTAATTTTTCAACTGCCGTCGTATTATAAAGTGCCCAATGCTTTGTTCAAACTTTCAAGGTATTTTAGAGGGAATGAAAGTTTTTCTCTCAGGCGTAAGTAAAAAATGTGTAGATGCATAAAAATGAAACTTTATTGAATGTTTACCGCTATCGATATTTTACCAAAGCAATGACAAAAAAGAAAATGGTCAATTTAAATACTCTACCACTCACATCAACAGCAGCACAACAACATTTATTAAGGGTTTATTACCATGTACAAACATGGATTAGATAATCCCGAGGAATGGTGTTGGAACTATGACTGATTAGTTTTTTAGTTCCCATTCGAACAACGCAGTCACCTGCTAGAGGTTTTCTTTTAAACATGATTTTTTGTTCCTGTAATAAAGGTTGCGGCAGTGCGAGTGGCTATCGAAAGTTGGGGTTCCACTGCTCCATTGGTTGTGGAAATTACCACTTACAATCCTGATTAAACGCCGCACCAATAGATGGAATCCCTGAATAGAAAATTATCTTGGGTCCGAAGAAATAGATGGGACGAACGAGATAGACCTGATGCAATTATTTATCAGTCTTTTCATCTAAATCTATATACAATTTTTTTATACCTGTTAAAAATATTTTTTTATTATTAACCTATAATAAATACAATATGAAAAAGTGTATCTGTGTATGTTTTTATTCAACAAAAAGCCATGTGACTTTCAAACTATTTTTCATATCAATGTACAGACTGTTTCATTCAATTCAGCCTTAAAAATACGTACAAATCGGTATCCCACTTGCTCAAATTGCTAAGATACAATTTTCTCCCCCTTCTCCCGCTGCCTCCCCCCATAATAAAAAATGAGAAGCATACTGCAGAATGTTGAGACCTTTTCAGATATGATTTAGAATGAGATAAAAGAAAGTTATCTACGCTTAAAAAGTGCCTGGTTTTAAAGTTTTTCCGAAGAAATGGACCAGATTTCAATGACACGGTTTTCTTACCACCGCCCCCCTAAAAATATGGGAAGCGTACATCAGAATGTCGGGGGCTTTTGAGATATCATTTAGAATGACATAAAGAAGCTTCCTGTGAAGAAAACCTTAGATTAAATTTTTTCAGAAGGAAAATGCTAATTTTACTGGGCTATATGAACCGGGAAACTTATTTAGAAGTTAAAAATCGCCTTGATTCTGAAGTCTTTCAATTACTATCATGCTTCATATCTCATATACAGGATAAATTATATAATATTATGAAAACGGCAGACTTCGTTCCTTTAATTTCTATGATTCTTTAATGTCCCTGTTCATTAGTTTTAACTAATCGCAAGACCAATCCGTCTACTAACTGGTTTTAGATGCCCGTGCAAAATTACCGACATTCCTATTCTTACATTTACATTTTTATATTCGTGCCGACGCCAATTCATTAGATCGTAAGTGCTGTTAGACCAGTTTAGACAAATAACATTTCTACATATGGCATCCCGTTCGGGACACCTTTCCAGAAAACTTTCAGGAATTCGAAACTTCATGCGTTCTTCACATGCTTAAAATGAAGCTTGAAAAAGAATTTCCATTGAAGTTCCGAGTGGTAGTGAAAAAATAATTTCGGAAACATATTCTGAATTAACCCTCTCACATCGAGCGAGGCGGTCCCGGGTGGAGTAAAAATCTCCTCTTAACAGCGACGAAGGTCGGTCTGAGGCGGTTGCCTTCTTTTGAGGGGAGGGGAGGTTCTGAGATCGCTTAGGAGATAAGCGTGATGGGTACAATTATTCTTACGAACCACAGCCCATTTCCGTGGGCCTTAAGGGAAGGTTATAGCAGGGGTTGGGGACGTGGTATAAATGACCACTCGGGTTAGGAGAGTCCAATTCATGTCGTATCATCCTAAACTGGTCCGGTTTTAAATTGGATACAAGAAAAATTTGACCTAGGGATTAAAGAGTTAAATCAATAGAAGTTACGTAACGATTATTCTCAAAATGAAAATGGAGCAATAATATTTTTTTCTGACCGTGAAGCATGTTTCTGGTAACAAAATATCTACCTTTTATTATTCCTTTTTATACAAGCCGCTCTCGCCGCCCTCCGTTCGAGTTCGCGTCAAGCACCCTCTCTGCTCAGCACTGCCCCTGCCATCTCGCTGCTTCGAGGCTCTCAAACACTCCTTTTTTCAGTTTTAAATACTGCATGAAGATCAGTGTATCAGACCATAAAACCATGGTAGATTTCATATTTTTTGTAGAAAACAGATTCCTTCAAAATTGTAAAATCTTTCAATAAAACTCATTTAGTTGTAATGTTTTGTATATTTCTTTTACGAATTTCGGCATGGAAGTCTTCAGATCCATAAATACAGAATGATATCACCCCAAATAAGCAGCTTCCACCAACTAAAATAGGTATTTTACAATGTTTTTGACAAGTCATTTTGTTGGAACTGTTGGAATCTATACATCTAAAATAATATGGTGAAATGTCCAGACAATTCGCAAGCCCCAAAAACAATTTTGTAATACAATTCATAATTTATATTTCAAATGAAAGCTTATGGCGTCTATATATGTTATCAAGAGTCGCCTTCCCACACCACCCTCCAATCTTGAACGAAATCGTAAAAACACTTCTCATCTGTACATTGCCTACGGGGAAAAATTGTAGAAATCTCCCAGACCAAACCACCAGACCGATTTCGACAATATTCATTTCATATGGAAGCTAATGACTTCTATATACTTCATCACCACCCACCACAGATTATTGCATTGTGTGACTATTTGAATTCGCGAATGAAGGTTTTTATTCGGAGGACTTATTAACTTAATTTTTCAACTGCCGCCGTACTATATAGTGCCCAATGCTTTGCTCAAACTTTCAGGGAATTTTAAAGGGAATGAAAGATTTTTTCTCTAAGGCGTATTAGTAGAAACTGTGTAGATGCATGGAAATGAAACTTCATTGAATGATTACCGCTATCGATATTTTACCAAAGCAATGACAAAAAATAAAGTGGTAAATTTAAATACTGTGCAACTCACTTCAACAGCAGCACAACATCATTTATTTAGGGTTTATTACCATGTACAAAAATGGTTTGGATAATCCCGAGGAATGGGGTTGGAAATATGACAGACAGTTTTTTAGTTCCCATTTGAACAAAGCAGCCACCTGCTCCAGGTTCTCTTTTAAACATTCCTGTTTCTGTAATAAAGGTTGCGGCTGTGGGTGTGGCTATCGAAAGTTGGGGTTCCGCTGCTCTATTACTTGTGCAAATTACCACGGACAATCCTGTTCAAACTCCGCACCAATAGTGGGAATCCCTGAATAAAGAATAATCTTGGGCTCCAAAGAAATAGATGGGACGAACGAGATAGACCTGATGCAATTATTCATCAGTCTTGTCTTCTATATTCAATATTTTATATCTGTTAAGGATTTTTTTTTTATTAACCTATAATAAATACAATATGAAAAAGTGCATATGTGTATTTTTTTATTAAACAAGAAAACCTTGTGACTTGCAAACTACTCTTCATATTAATATACAACCTGTTTCATTCAATTCAGCGTTAAAAATACGTGCAAAACGATATCCCATTTGCACAAATTGCTAAGATAGAATTTTGTCCCCCCTCTTCCGCTTCCTCCCCCCAAAATAAAAAATGAGAAACACACTGCAGAATGTTAAGAACTTTTCAGATATGATTTAGAATGAGATAGAAAAGTTCTCTACTTTGAATATGAGTCTGGTTTCAAAGTTTTTCCGAAGAAATGGACCACATATCAACGACACTGTTTTCTTCCCTTCGCCAGTGGCGTAACTACGGTGGGGCAGGTAGTGCAAGTGCCCTGGGAGCAATTACCAGGGGGTGCAAAAATGAGGAATTACTTAGTTACATACAAGAAAAAATACATTTTTTTAAATTCTTATTTTCCCGGATTCTTAAGAATGAAAGTGGTTCGAATCTAGTATGGGAAAACATACAGGATGCAATTCTTTTTACAGCCTGGGCACCAACTTATGCTTGGTTTCTCAAAACAAAATAACAAACAGTTTTATATTACAAAGATCTGATGACCAACAGCCATTCTGCGGAAGCTCGTTAAGGTCCTTCTCAAAGATTTGTGTCTCGGTAGGGGTTGGTGGAGGTATACTTGACCATATCCGCAGATTGTTTTACTTAAGGGTGGATAACAAATAGATTAACTTTACTGGGTGCCTAGAGGTTTCTCACGGTATGGTTGAAGCTAAAGTATGGTGGAAGCATACTGATTGTCGATCGGATACTTCCGATGTTCGTGACAAATAATTAGGATTAAATTGCTATTCATACTTTCAAAGAGCAACGTAAAGCATGGAAAGGAATATGTCTATTTGTTGGATAATGTGTAAAATGAATCCATTCTAAGTTGACAAGATTAGAGTTTCTAGGGATAAAATGTAATGCATATAATTGTTTCATTAGTATTTGTATTTGTGGGATTTTTATCAGTGGATTTAGTTATTTGTATACATTTTATCTTAAGTTTTAAGTACGAGATCAATGGAATGTATATTTATTTTTTCTAAAGTATCAATTTTCATACGAAAATCTGTTCGAATTTCTTATTTACACACTTTTTAACTGGTTGAAGTAATAATATACGAAATTTCTAGAAAATTGAGCAAAAATTCATCAAAAAATTTTTTAAAAAACTTTTTTATGCTTAGGACGCCTTTTTGATGAAAGAGCCGTTCTGTAATCTGTTTATCTGTTGGCGCATTACACTGCAGGCCGCTTGCCTTTAAGTTACCAAATTTGGCCGGTTATATTTTGAAGGGTGAGAATGTTCTCCTAGAAGAAATTTTTTTCGAAAGTTAAATTAAAATTTTAATGATTGAAATGTAAGCTATATTCTGATTGTTTTTTTTTTGGTGATAACTTCTGAAAATTTCATCGCAGAAAAATAAATTTTACACCCCGAAAATTTAAACCCCGAAATTTTTTTTATTTCTTAAAACCCCGAAAATTGTTTTCCAATTTTAATAATTTATTTGTAATTTTTTTAAATTTTAAATATATTTTTAAAAATAATTAGCAACAGGAGTTTTTAGCGTCGAAATTTTAGACAAGCCCATTTCAATGTTTCATTAAATCTTTAAATCATTTGTTTTTCTTTTGTTGAAAAATATTATTATATCAAAAATCTTTTAATCAAAAATTTTACTTTATTCTTAAGCTATGATAGGGTAGTATGATTTTCTCTCTCTGTTTGATTTTAAGCATAAGGTAATTTTTTTTCGGGATTAGATTTATCATGAGATATTTTTTAAATGTATATGATGCATTTAGGAGATTTCCATAATTTCTAAAGCTATAGATATTTTTAATTATGTATTTCATGAGAAAATTTAAATTCTCCTTTTTTTTAAGAATTAAAATATCTGTAGTTATTAGTTTATGCTATTAATTTATGCTATGTAACTAATTAAATATAAAATTTCTAATCACTCAATAAATACAATAATAGCAAAAAAATTATTATTTACATTGGATATATTATTATCGCCAAGAATTTAACATTTTTAGATATGTTACAGACTATGGGTGTAACAATTTTCTTCCTGTGAGTTTTCTATGCAAGTTCTTTGACATTACGAAATTGATACAATTAATTTGATTTTGGAACCAGCTGGTTGCCGAAAACGGCTATCATATTAATTCCAAAATGTTTTATGTATTATTATTTCAGTTGAATTGTATTTTCAATCATAGCACTCCATGGCATAAAATGTATGGGTTGTGGGAGGAAGTATGCGGATTGCAGTTTTAAAAAATGGCGGAGGGAGGGCGCTATTTTTCTATTTGCCCTGGGCGCCATTTTATGTAGGTACGCCGCTGTCAATGCCCTCGCTAAAAATATGGGAAGCGTACATCAGAATGTCGTAACTTTTGAGATATCATTTAGAATGACATAAAGAAGCTTTCTGTGAAGAAAACCTTAGGTTAAATTTTTTTTGAAGGAAATGCTAATTTTACTCGATATATGAGCCAGGACACTTATTTAGAATTTAAAAATCGCCTTGATTCTGAAGTCTTTCAATTACGAGCATGCTCCATGTCTGATAT
>BGPR01001921.1:22306-33942 GCA_013235015.1 Araneus ventricosus | reverse complement strand
AACTATATACATCAGTCATTACAATTCGGCCTCTCTCCAATACAATCTTTTTTCTTTAAAAAAACTAACATCTTTTATCCTGCGAAAATCCTGTTACTATATATCCTGCGTTGCTAAGCAAGGCTCGTAAGACAAATATCGTATTGCCACACTAAAAAGTTTTAGAAAGAAACCTTTAGAAATAACCAAATATTTTTGTAACAAATATCACAAGGCCGACGAAATCCGAGGCAAACCAACGAAATCCAAGGGAAACATTTCGCTGAAAATATCGAGGAAAATGGAAACCGACGTATTGCTGCATTTATAGATTATATTGATTGCGATACTAAGTAAATCTGTTTAAAACTATTCTTTCAAACATAAAGATATTGGAATTTCCTTATTACAGTGGCATCCGTAAACAACCACCAAATAGTCACCAAATCTTGACAAAACGTCGTCATCATAGCGAAATCATAATTGCGATCTGCATGGCGTAATCCGAAGATCGCCAACTAAGCTCGGAAGAAAATAAGAAACTACCAAGAGATTTTTGCTGTAAACACCAAGTTGCCAAATGTAGAAAACCACGAAGGAAAACGGATGAAATGGGATGAATTGAAAACATATAGTAATCACATTTGAAATGGAAAATAAAGCTTTGAAGGCAATCTGTTTTCACTGTAGCTAACACGATTGTTCCATTAGGAGAAACCGATTGATTTCGCAATAATATGTTTACGAGGTTTCAACTAATAAACAAATCTGCCTTTACCTAAATGAACAATTATTGTCTTTTTAAAGAGTTTCTCTTTCTGCTACAACCGGCATCATTAAATGAATTATTCATGAAAGTAGAAACAATTCAACAAACAGATTTTTCCGAAACTGTAATCGATTCCTCTATTTTCCAATTGACTTTGCACAAAGCATTTCGAATTAACGATTTGTGATTACATGATTTGATTAAAATTGTAATTGCTTGTGATACTTCATTATTATATTTTGTGAATGAGATTGGATTTTTTTGCAGCTAATTTTAGTCACCTCTTTTTTCGAAATGACATTTTAACAATAAAATTTTTTTGGAATTACAAAATTTTGAAGCTAAGTATTAGCTTTTTAAGGGCATGCTGAGTAAGTTCATTTTTAATTCGGTTAATAATATTTGTTTATAAGTTTGTTTGATGCTTGAAAAAAATGTTTTTAAGTCATTTTGATGGAAACTTAAGTTTTAACTTTTTAAGGGCGTGCTGAGCATTTTCCTTTGAAATGAAATAATTTTCTGTATAAATTTGTTGTTGATTGGCTTGGGACAGATGTCATAAGTTTGAACTGTGGTAAGATGACATCAGCCTATACCTCAAATGTGACAAAATCGTCTTGTGGGTGTACGTGAATGCAGTCTAATAAGCAGGATTACAAAAATAAAACTCTTTATTTTACAGGAATTCTAAGCAAAGAAACGTGACGCAAGTATTAAAACAGCACTTGTAAGAATTAACAACAGAGATTACCAATAAATCTCAACACAGCGCTCAAAGGTTTCCTATTAGCTCACCAACATGATTGCAGATCAGAATCCAACTGACTCTCTTCTTGGCTTGAGAGCTTGCATTTATACTTTTCAACAGGAAGTGACTTCATTACGTAGGAAGTGACGTAATCTCTAGAAAGTTCATGAAACCAGTAGAAACAGGTTGAAAGTTCGAGGCAGCGGTGGCCTAGTGGTAAGGTCTCGACCTCGGCACCGGAGGGTCGCAGGTTCGAAACCGGATTCCACTGAAGATCCGCCGTGTATGGGGCCTGTTGTACGCTAAATCATACGTAGTGGCCAAACGTCCTCCCGTTGGTGTGGCGCGGAAGTTTGGAGAGGTGGTGCCAGCTCAGGTGTCGTCTTCGTCATCTGACCGTGGTTAAAAATTACGAGGTCCGTCCGTCCCTAAATAGCCCTCGTGTTGCTTCAAAACGGGACGTTAATATAACCTAACCTAACCTTGAAAGTTTGAGGTCCTTCTAGAAAATTCCTTTTGTCGCCAAAGTCGACAACCTTGCCGCCAAGTCGCCAATGTTATCGCCAAGACGCGAAGATTAGAGTCTCATGAAAACGAATTTATAGCTTTGTAACAATGTCAACTTCAGGATCAATGGTTTAAGAATGTAGCCAATAACCAACTTTCGCGGAAAAAGATTAAATTAAAAATCAAGCATATCCATGAATATGAATTCCTGTTTAAAACCAGATTCGAAGTGTCATCAACTATATGTTCCAGACCCAACAACTAATTGTTTGAGTGTGTTTTCAATAAGATTGATGCAGTGAAACATCTTGAACAGATAGATCTGATTGAACTGCTTTTATGTTATATGTTAGTCATTTTTTATTGATATTTCTCATTTTTAAGTCTGTACATTTTTAGAAATTGTAAATAGTTTTGTAAATTTTCTTTTCAAATAAACTGGTTCGGACGTTTGTTTGTGAGGGGGACATTGGCTCTGGTGTTCGTGCTTTATCCATCTTGTGCCCACTTAAAACCGATGAGGTGACTGTAGTCGTCATAGATATCGGGGGTTCAAGATGGCGTTAGGTCAGATGATATGAGCGACTCCTGAGCTGGCACTCCTTTTGAAACTTCTACACCATACAGCGGGGGAGGCATTTGACCGACGACGTCAGATTTTTCGTACACCAAGCCAGCATAAATGACTCATCTTCAGTTGAATCGGGTTTTGAATCTGGAAATCTTCGCCTCGAAGGCGTAGACTGTACCACTAAGCCTCTACGGATACAGTACGGAGCTCATTGGAAGAAATCGTATTTAAAGGTATAATGATTATTGGATTTTTGGATCTCTTTGTCGATGAAAAGATCTGGTTAAACTTTAATCAGAAATATTCGGTAACACTTTCCGTCAGATTTTGGTACTCAAAGTATGGTTAAATTAAATTTTTCGGCCAATGACAGATGATAAATTTACCGCGAGGGTCCGTGATGAGTAGTTGTGACCGGGCGTGTGTATGGGTGGTTCTCGAATGCCTCTTTCAGATGACATTTCTGGCAATGCATAGTATATTATTATGTTCCGTAATTGCACTCTTTATATTAACTAGAAATTTGTACGCATTGCATTAAGAAACTCTGTTTGATGCTTCTAAAGCTTTTTGGATGGAAAATAGCACCATAGAGAAAAAACTTAAAATTGGAATTTTCTCAAAGCAAAATTTGTTTAGAGAATAAATAATATGGGAGGAAAACTTGAAGATAATAGGAAAAAAAACCCTGAATACTCCCTTTTATACAAATGCGATTCGCATATATTTAAAAAGTATAAAATTATGCAAATTGTTTTCGCACGTTTTTTTAAATTACAATTTAAAATTACATTGATTAAATTGACAAATAAATGACATGAGTTAAATCATTTTTAAAATTTATTTTAAACCAACTAGTCTTTCATTATTTAGTATTACTATTAAAAATGTAAAAGTTACATATTTGATAAGTTATTATGATAAAATTAAGTGCCTTTATTATAATTACTGCGTTAATTTAATTAAATGTGTTATTATTTCAATAGTTGTATTTTTACTAATTCATATCCATTTAATTTATTTAGTGAATTAAACCCAAATAAAACATTGTCTTTTCTAATGAGCACGCCGAAAACTCGTATACATCAAAATAATATTCCTTGATGTCGAGGAAATCTAAAAATATCTTAAATACCTTTGATTTTGTAATGCCTAATGAGTTCATCTCTCATAGTTATTCACTGAAGCTGCTCTTGAAAAAAGTACTTAAAATAGTTAAGTCTTTCCCCATAAGATTTCTCGCATATTCGAAATCTAACACTAACCTGTAAACAAATGCCATAACAAATTACCTATTACTCCTAAAGTCAATAAAATAAGAAAACTTTCCGTAGAAAACATCTAGTTTATACGCCGATGAATGATAATAAATATTCATCAGCGCCATCGCTTTTTATGGCCGATCAGCACATACACTTTTTGTGCTCGTATCCATTTGACTGGATACCTTTCCATAGTACTAAAACATTCAGCACGCTTCTAGTTTTAACACTTTTCTAGCAGTAATAAATTTAGCATTGCCTATACCACACATTTTATTTCAGAAAAACCCTTGCTCCGATGATACATTTCGTGATATGTCAGCAAATCCTATCACGCTATGCCTAGGCGGAACTATTTCATTTTGTACTGAAAGTACATTTGAGTTGCCTCTAGACAGGCACGCATGTGTTAAGATGAATTGATGCGATATCATATTACACCCAATAACGGTAAACCACCAAGGGACCATCACTGTCTCGCTTAAACCAAAAGTCATTTGCAGAGCCACTCCAGATAAACCCAAATTAATTGCTAATCATCGAATTACGTCTTTATGGAATACACGCCTGGAGTTAGTATGAACATTAAACCCAATGTGGTGACCGACAAATATGATTTATTGGGCCTCGAAGGATTCTGCCTGGGTGGAAATTCGCTAATGGGGTTATAAGTTTATGCTGACTTTGTTACGAAAGATTTAGAGTCATCGCTTTGTTTGGGTTTTAAAACTGCAGTAATTGGCAAGATTAGTTACAACTTTTCTTACTTTACAGATGCATTATGAATAATTGCTTTGCTGATGCTGTCCAAACACATTTGACAACGTTCACCTGAATGCTAATTAGAAGGATGATGCGTATGGAGTGATTTATTATGGACATATTTCAGGCGTTTTTTTCATTGTCTCCTAGCGTATGCGAGGATAAATCTGTTAAAGGTTAACAAATAATCAGCACTAAAGGAGAAAAAGAGGCTATTTGATTATTTTTGTCTGATTTTTCTTTGATGAGTGAGGAGACCACTACAAATGGAGGGAATGTAATTCAAAGGTTTTCACAATTGTTTTAGAGGCAGCGGTCGCCTAGTGGCAAAATCTTGGCTTCGGTGGTGGAGGCATAAGGCTAAACGCCCGATTCCACTGAAGATGCTCTGTGTATGCGGGCATGGTGTGCGTTAACCCTCTGATTCCTAAGATCATTGGAATAGAGGGATCTCAAAATACTGGAACGTCAAAGTTCCTCTTTCAAAGATAAGGGAAATTCACCTCCCCCTTCAAAAACCACAATGACAGCTGGCACTATCCGAATTCAAAGAAAAAAACCCTTTTCCCTCAACTCATCTGGCCGAGACACTATAACGAAGAAAGCGCTAGTGTGAAATCAATCACACTTAACGAAAAAGGGTGGAAATTTCAGAGTGACATTTGGACGTTTTGGACGGCCATCGTCTTTTGCTTGAAAAGACGTTTGGGACGTTCCCGCATATATAGAGTTAAAGCGACGTCGTGGGTCAGACGTTTTCCCGCTAGTTGGGTATTGACGCTTGGAGAGAGTGTCACCAGCTCAGGTTTTGTTTTCGTTATCTGACCAAAACTGAAAATAACGAGACCATTCCTAATATAACCCTCGCTTTGCTTTAAAACAGAATGTTAATATAACTGAAATAAATTAGTCTACATAGATTCTATAAAGTATCTTGAAACATGAGTAATAAACGTTAAATTAGCCGGTTACGTATGCATTTGTATAATAAGAAAATTTATCTGTCATAATAACCACAAAATCTAGTTCTCAACATAAATGAAGAGAACAGTAACTAAAAAGACCATATTATTTTTCAAAAATCGAATAAAATTGGTCAAATAGCTAGTTGAAAAAAAAATCATTATTTGTGTGGGTTTTTTAATAATTAATGCAGTACAAACCGAAATCGAATATCTCATGTAATATTTAAGATTCAGAAATTTAATTTTTTGCTGAATCACTAATACAATGAGGCTCAATTATGGCAGAGACTTATTTTTTAAAGGGCGAATTTTGAAAATGTTAGTACGATGCAGTTTTCTTGTAAGATTGTATTATTTGAATTTTCTAAGAGCCTCATTTCAGTGAGGCAGAAAAAATTTAATCTATTCTTCTAAACTCATATCCATCATATTTAATTTAATTTAGAATAATTTTTATTTAAAAAAATTAAGGTGCAAATAACTGTAATTAATCTTGAAGAGGTTGATCAGAATTCACGTACGGTTAACTGATATATATAAAGATGGCAAGATAAAAGAAATATAAGAAAATTCGATGTAGAAATATTCTAGTATCATGCTTTAAGTTTCATCCTTTAAAATGGGGAAGTTTCCAGTAAAAGAACTCGCTGAAGAAAGTATTGGTTAAACTTAATGACGCGTTGATATCGATATTCGATTAACGATACTTATCGATTTCGTGAAACAATTATTTTTCATTTTCTTTATGACTTCAATATATGTATATAGTTACCATCACCTTAAAATATTTTAAAAGCTTTATATAAGCCAAATCTGACTTTATAAAATGATACATGATGATAAATTGGCAGTAAAAATCATAATTATACTGAAATTCAAAGATTTGAGTAATAGCTATTGAGAATGAGTGTTGCCCCTTATAATAAGTTTAAGATTTCCTGTTTGTTTCCTTTTAATTATTATACACTATATTTCATTTCAACTTTGAATCTGACAATCCAGATTAGATTTTGTTTGGAATTCTAGATTTTTAAACAGCTTATTTCACTCACAGAGAAAGAGTTCCAGAGGTCTCACTCCGGAGTTTGGTTAACTATCGCAGCGTCACCTACGCTGGACAGTCTTTGTGAGAGAACTACCCATAACACGACGCCATATTGTATATCGAACGAAAAGCAACCGAAACGCCGCCATGTTGGGTTGCCGGTTTAATTCTTACTGTTCCTTGTCAAATTTCCCAGATTATTTATTATAATCGTTTTTTTTTCAGAATTAAGGCCCAATAGTTTATTTAGAATCGATATTACTGACTATTCCAGTTTCTTCTACATAGAATGAGACTACATTCCTATGCAAGGTTCATGGAGATGAGAACGGTAAGTTGAAAATGCGTCTGAAAATTTTTATGAAAGGTTACTAAAATAACTGAATAATTTCCAATATTTAAAATATTTATTTTCACTTTTTGCGTATAAAATAGTGAAATTTTGTTTCATTTTTGTGCAATTGCTGAAGCATTTTAAAATGCCTATTGTATCAAATAATCTGACAAAAATGTGCATGCATGATGATAGGGATTGAAATAACTGCTTACATCGTTGTCATGACGATAGGGAAACTCTCGCATCACAGTGACGTAGTCCGATTAGTTCACACTGTCGCACATTGGTGGCGTATTGTCTATGTGAAATGCAATGCTAAAAAAGTTTCCATTTGCGTCTATGGGAGTGAGACCTCTGTATCTCTTTCTCTGTGGCTTTACTCAGCTACGTTTACTTACGACTTAAGAAAAATAATTATATGTTATTCATCACAATGATGTAAGAATCATTTGATCGATTTATGTAACCTTTATCTTATAAATATCATTATCGATGTCCATGTCTTGTATTTGATATATCTTTAATATAGCCATTAACAAAAAATTCACAAAAACTAGTTTTAAAAGCAATAACATTCAAGCATGAATTTTAATTACATACCCTAAAAACTTCAAACGTATTTTACTTTAACCCTTCGACAGTAATTAGAATACACACAAAAAAACCTAAATATTAAGCAATCAGAACAAATTTACGTAAATATAACAAATCTGAGAATTCTTTCTTCATCAATCTTTCCAATGTATTTACCAATATTATATTAAAAATAATTCGAAACACCTAACTATACAAAAACAAACTTAAACTATTAGTAGAAGCTACATTTTCACCTGGGGAACAGCGTGTATTTCCGAAAGAAAGGAGATAAAATGTGGAAAAAATCAGGAGATGAAAACTCACTTAATCAAAATACTGTTTGTCTTCGAAATTTCGGTTATTTTTGCCTCTTTCTTCCATTGTTATGATACAATGGAAGATAATAAGTGAGTGGTACTTCTTTACACGTAACTTATTTCACTATCAATATTTTTTTTAAGTTTCGTAGGGACATTTTTCTCGCCTTATTTTACTTTGTTTTCTACACGGAATTTCTGTATTGATTATAAGCATAATAAAATTATTTATTTTATCAGGTTTTCAGAAGGCTTTTAGAAGCTTTTATTGATACTGTTTTCACATTGAAAATGCACAAATGACAAATATACAAAACTGCTGTAATTTTAAGAAGGATTACTTTTTCATTGACTTTGGGAGCAACATGCAGAAATTATAAAGAAAATTTTTGACGCCAGTGAAGCTTTACTGATATAATAGCCCAGATTTGTCTCTCGGTAACGCTGTGACGGCATCAACAATAAAACTCGTGCCGTAACACTGCGAGACGTTAAACAGCATTATTTCATTGTTAGAGAACCTAAATTTCAGTAATTTAAAAGAGTAATTGTCGTTCTAATTTCAAATTTGATAGCTCTAAAATAGTGAAATAAAATTTTCTATCGATTTATATAAAATTTATCTCGCTATGATCGATAGTTCCCGAGAAATTTTAAATTATATGAATCATATATTTCAAATTAATTTCCGTTTTTTAATAAAAAAGTAGTAAATTACGTCAGTGGTATATCATGCGCGTAATATAGTTTGGACGCCAAGATGCATCTGATTATTTATTGCGATCCTGATGATATAATTTGATAATATTTTTTGGCAACGTTTGACAAGCAGAGAAGTGCTTTGTTTTGATTAGAATTTCGAGAAAGAATTCAGAACTTTTGTCTTACGTTTGACAAGCTGAGAATTTCATAGTCATCGAAATATAATAAAATTGTTAAACAAAGAAAAATACTTCGCACGGAATGTTGTTTAGCGAGATGTTTTTTGAATAAAGAAATACGTATATAATATGTATTTAAAAAAATATTTCCTGTCATAAATCATGTTTATTTATTTGTTTTCAATCAATGTTAAACATTTCTCTACAATATATATCTATTTAAACAAGGCAAATTGGACGGGAAATCTCTCGAATGAAGAGGAAATTTGCACCCGTCAAACCATGACGGGTGATTTTCTAGTTATTTGAGAAAAGGGATTTTGTTAATAGACTATTTAAAGGATAATAGATAGGATGGGATTGTAAGAAATTACAAATGCAGTAAACTTTGTAATCACCAACTACAATATTCAGCTCAGTGTTTTCGTTGATTTAAGCCTCTTTCTTTTAGGGGACAAACCTTAGTCTTTATTTTATGGGACAATACGACTGCGCTCTTAACTCTTTATGAGGCCATTTTTTCCTAGTAGTGGTATAATAAAATAACTTTTGCATTGAGATTAATTTAACAAATTAAATTCATTTAACTTATGGCATGTCATTATTTTTTGTAATTAATTTTATTAATTAATAACTGATTACCAAGTAAAGACACTTCTTTATGGTTTGAGATAAGAAATTACACCATCCAGGTTTTTATTTCATCGAAACATTTGGCGAGAACTTACGCCAACCTTAAAAAATGCATTTAAAAATTGACGAATTTGGCGGGAAGTATATTCCAACGGCCTTATAAAAGGTTAAAGTCGTTGTCATTGTTGGCATAATTTAATTAGCATTATTTTAATTTTTCTTTTGGCTTAAAATTTCAAAATAATAATGTATTTTAACATAAACCTAGTGTGCTATGTCAGAAATCGGTGAAATATCGCATCCACTGATACCTTATTCATCGCCTTATGACTTGTATTATTTGAGAAAAGGAATGTGGACAACAGAAACAATGTATAGAATGAGCAGCAATCTCGATACAGTGCGATCCAAACGCCAGTCGTACCTGACTCTCAATAAATTACATAGTTTGGATCTGTTCCAAAATTTAGTATTAATTTTACCTTCATGCGTATACTATGTAAAAAGTCGGTAAAAATTCCTATCGAATGATAGCTTATTAATCTCAGTAGGCTTTGAATCACTTGAAAAAAAGGGAGTGTTGACAGCAGAAATAATTTATGGGATGGTTTGTAACTTTCCAAATCCATCCTAAATAATTCAATATTTAATAAAACTTGATTTATCGATGGATTTTAACTAGAAATTTCTACGTTTCATAGATATAGAACAATTTTTTTAATTGCGATAATTCGAAAAATGTAATATTGTGATAATTTAATACACGAAAGAATAAAACTAGGCAAGAAATTTAAAAAAAGTTATAAATGTGTTTTGATGAAAAGAAAGTAAATGAACAAATGATCATGAAATAGGGCATTTTTAGGCAATATATATTATCACTAGAATGAATCGATTCTATTAGCACAGAGGAGAGTATACGTACAGCAATTATGTGCTCAATATTATTATTATCATGAATCGGAAATAAGCAGTGCAGAGAGAGGAAACCATATATATGTGTACACAACATGGCAACCTCAACACATAAAAGAATTAACTGCATTTAAAAGGCGCTTTCGTTTTCTTTGCTTTCTGTAAGTTAAATTATTTTTCCGAAGAAAATGAGGAATAAATGATCATGAAATTTGACCTTTTATATTAATGAATTATTACTAGAATGAATCGACTCCATTAGAACAGAGGAGAGCATACATATAGCAATTATGCGCACCCTATCATTATTATTATCCGTAGAATATTAGCAGAAGCAGAGAGAGTAACCATGTATACGTAACATGACAGCGTCAACACATAAAAGTAAGGAACTGCATTTAAAAGCGCTTCCGTTTTCTTTGCTTTCTGTACGTTCAATTATTTTTCCGAAGCAAATGATAAATAAATGATCATAAAATTTGACCTTTTATATTAATGAATTATTACTGGCATGAATCGACTCCATCAGAACAGAGGAGAGCATACATATAGAAATTATGCGTACAATATTATTATTATTTATAGAATATTAGCATGAGCAGAGAGAGTTACAGTGTATACGTAAACATGACAGCGTCAGCACATAAGCGTAAGGTACGGCTTTAAAACACGCTTTCGTTTCCTTAACGTTCTGATAATAATAATAAAGCTACACATTTACGAAGGGAGTGTTCCAGTCTATTTGGAGCGCATCGTTCCAATTTTCAGCCCATTCATTTATGCGGGTCATTCACGGAGTCTCCATGCAAACTACAATACTTCACTTTAATCCCCTAGGGATATTATGCCTACTCCTTCTCCCGCTTTGAAAAGGGGAACCCGATTTACCCAGCGAGCTTCACTCCCTCTACCCCACTTTGTTGCTTTCGCTTTCGTGAGAGAAGCCCTCTCCTCTTTACCCAAGACCGAATTTCAGTTTAATGGCGCAGTGCACCGAATGGGTAACGGGATCGGCTGAAAGTCCAAACATGTCAACCACACAGCGCCAATTCTCATCGGATTTTGTCATTGGCGACAGGTTTTGGAGCGACACACTCCAAATGGTGTTGAGCGATATGACCGTGAATGTCCAGCTTGAAACTTGGGAAATTCAACTTCTAACAAAACTATTCTTAGCTATTCGTCCGAATAATATCAAATGCTGAAAATATCCCTTGAAGGAGTAATAGAATAGCTTTCAAGATAAAATCTGCTGCACTAATAGTAAGAATACAACTGCTGAAAATATCCCTTGAAGGAGTAATAGAATAGCTTTCAAGATGAAAACTGCTGCACTAATAGCAAGAATACAACTACTGAAAATACCCCT
>BGPR01001921.1:0-22296 GCA_013235015.1 Araneus ventricosus | reverse complement strand
AAAACTGCTGCACTAATAGCAAGAATACAACTACTGAAAATACCCCTTGAAGGAGTAACATAATAGCTTTCAAGATAAAGACTACTGCATTAATAGCAAGAATACAACTTCTGAAAATAACCCTTGAAGGAGTAATATTATAGCTTTCAAGATAAAGACTGCTGCATTAATAGCAGAATACAACTTCTGAAAATATTCCTTGAAGGAGTAATAGAATAGCTTCCAAGATAAAAACTGCTGCACTGATAGCAAGAGTACAACTGCTGAAAATATCCCTTGAAGAAGTAATAGAATATCTTTCAAGATAAAGACTACTGCACTAATAGCAAGAATAAAACAGCAATATGCAGATGATAGGAGGAATTTTAGACGAGATAAAGGAGCAACAATAAATGCTATGAGTTCTTGAATTATACTTTAAAAATAAGTATTTAATCTGCAAGAAAACCAAAAAAAATTTTAACATGTTTTACTGAAAACATTTTTATAACCTTACTCGTTGCTTCTAATTAAAAATAAATTGTGAACTGAATTTGAAAAAAATATTTTACTTTCTTTTTGTAGGCTAAAATAATTTAATTTTCACTCTTTTAATCTAATTTACACCTTCGGCAATTTTAGAGTTTAAAATATTCGAACAGATATTGAATTTTTTTTTATTTTTGTAAGAATAATTTAATTTACTGCTTCGGCAATTTCCAATTAGTTTAAGTTGAAAAACTTTACAGATACTTCACTCTGGAAAAATAATGATATTTCTCGTTCCTGAAACTTTAATTTGGAAAATGTTGGTTTTCATGCTAAAAAATATTTCAACTTTTTCTATCTTGATATCTTCATATTAATTAGATTTTTAGATAATAATTTGAAATTAATTTTTTGATAAATTACTTAGGAAAAAAATTAAACATTTCAAATGCGTGCATAGAAATAGATCCATCTGAAGTTTATTAATTTTTTTTCCTTTTTACTTCACGAGAACACAAAAAAGACAGATACTTAAATACGATTATAATAAGCATCCAAGATTTATTTTGAACCCTTAAGTTTCCAAATTTTAAAATATGAAAAAAAAATTAATATAACGATAAATTAAAAAGAATTCATGACTCCATATAAGTTTGGGAAAAAACGTTGAACTATTCACTTCCACCAAAAAATCAAATGCAATGGAAAAACAAGCCGAAAGCAATTAAAAGTTTCAACAATTACCAGCTCAAAGCTATTATCCTGAAATGAATATCATTTTTTTAACCTAATCGCTGACAAAAAAAATCCACATGCCTACATTAATTAAATAAAATTATCGTTTTAGCTCTATAATCCATTTTAATATTTTTTAAATAAGACAGAAAATGGATAAAATAAAAGTAAGAAAAAGCGTGCTTTTAGATTGCTTTTACTGTTGTGCTGAAGTATTTAAAGATTAGTTTTCTTTCAGGTTGAGTTTAGATAGCAAACTTGATGATTTTTGTATTGTTTCAAAAGTGTAATGTCGCTTTCCTGCCTCACTAGTCTTATGTTTGGAAAGCGAGTTTTACAGGGGTTTGTATGGGATGGCCGGGCCTGGACCCCTGATCTTGGCAACCATTTTGGCAACCTGGCGATATATTTGGCGACCTTTGCGACAAATCGATGATTCCAGAAAATGTGACCCTTTTCTCGATATCTCTTTTTAGGAAATAAAATACGCGTTAATGTATGAGAAAACTCCATGTGACGTCGCAGCCTGTCGAGGAGAGTATATAAGGACGCGCTTGGATCTGACAGGTGCGTGTTGATCGACTGGAACGACTTTGGAGTTTCGTCTGCAGCGCGAGCTAGAAAGCTTGTGAGCTGAGCGCTGTTGAAAGTGATGTTATTGTCGTTATTAGTGATTTGCTGACTGTGTTGCTAAATCTCAAAGTACTAAATTGTTATTACCTGTGAATTATTGTCTGTTTACGTTGTTAATCTGTAAAGAGGTATTGTTCCTGCTACCTGTGCTAAATGTTTTCCTACATATTTCTGAATAAACCTTCATTCTCCATTATCTTGCGTTTGGACAGTTTACACCTTGCACCCACCGAACGATTTTTGTAACAATATGAAGAAAGGTAAATAAATATAATAATACGTAGTTCCTAAAACGAAACTTTTAAATCTGCCCTCGTTTCGAAATAATAGTTTTAGTATCTAAATGCAGTTTGTATTACTGTACACGGTTATGTTTTAAAATACTCTGCAATAGTTTTTAATTTTTTTCTGATACAAGAGATGCTTTCCTCTTTTCGATGTTTTTATTTCTCTCCATGTGGAGTTAATTAGTTAGAAATTCTGACAAGATTAGAATTTAAAAATAATTTAAAGAAATCTCAGCATTGATTGTTTCCCCAAACTTTGATCTCGAATACAAAACTCTTAAAGATTGCCTACAAATGTAAATAAATGAAGCTAAAAAAAAGTATATTTATTGCTGACGGAGATTTCTAATGAAGCAAAATATTTTAGAAATTGAATTGGAGAGCTCCTTCGACATTTTTAATAATACAAACATCAGCAAATTTTTATTTTATGAATAAAACTTAATTGCACCTTTTGATAAGATTGGTTTGTACATTTAAAAAACATATTCCTCTCTGCAGGAATAACTGTAAAAAAATATATTTTCTTCTTTTTTATTTTGAGAAAATTATCAAGATTTTTGAAATTAACATTTGAGTTTTTTTCTGTTTAGTTTTCGTAAATTTTGCTTACAATTGCTCATTGTGTAATTAAAAAATTAATTATTTGAAACTCAGCTTATTTTTGTTTCAGAACAAAAAGAATGCATAATAAGCTTAAGGGAAGTAATAAAATGTTTAAGAAATTTCTGTAAATTTAATTAAACAGACCAAACAGGATATTTTTATGAAGAGAGAATGGAATTTAATACTGCAACTTATTTGCTGCAACAGAAGAAATTCAACTTAAATATGGAATTCAAAAATCCTTATATATATTATTTTTTATTTTTATCTGAAAATTTATTTTATTGATTAACTGAACATTCGACATCCAAAGGATTTATTAATCTACATAAATAAATCCGAAACGACAAATTTTTATAAGCTCTTAAAATATAAGCTTTAAAAAAATTTCTATAAATTTTGCTCACAAATACTATGAAACATAAAGAGGATTTTCAGGAAGGTTCTCTGACAATTAATTAAATAATTAATTTTTTATTAATTAAAAACTATTGTTCCATTTCTCATGCGCAGTTGAAGCTCTTCTGCTAAGCAACCCAGATGGTTAAGCAGCATTAGCAGCTTATGGAGTAAATAAGCTTTCGGCGGTTTTTAAAAATCGTCTGGTTCCATTAATATTTTCACTTTAATTAAAATTTTTCAGAAGATAAAAGGATTTTCTTGATTTCATTAATTTATATAAAAAATTATTATTCTTTATATTAAAATAAAGGACTTGAAAATATTTTTATCACAAACAACGACGTATATTACGTTGTAAAACATATTTTTATCATTATCTTGACTCAACGAAGAATATATTTAGTTGCTAGTGACAAAAATTGGCAATATATTGTATGAAATTATGTTATTTGTCATGCAATCACAGAAATCTACATTATGCTTAATATCTTTTTTTTCTGCTAGACAATAAAATATAAAATCTAACGTTAAATACCATTTATAAATGTTTACAGTAATTATTTTTTCAGAATTTTATATAAAAAATGCAACTGACAAACCATCTGTTCCTTGTAACAAAAACTATTATTTATTTGTATTGGGAGCATTTTTATTGTGTTATATTTGGTACAGAATTTTCGAAAATCCTTTTACTTTAGTAAAACACACTGGTCGATTTTTGATGTCAAAAGAAATTAAATATTTATTTGTATCTTACTTATGGGTTATTTGGATAAATTCGTAAATTTACAGAATTAAGTTTTGTGTGATACAACTTTCGAAAAATATTGCCTGCTTGTTGTCATGCGATAAGGATTTGCTCAAAAGATTTTGTTTTCTTAAAGTTACAGTAGTACTTACCATGGTTACATGTTCCTGAAAAATTAGAAAAAGAAGAAAGATGAAGTCGCTAACAAAAGTTTTAATTATAACAATTATTCTAAGAAACTATCATGCATATATTATCAAAAATTTCATGAAAAAAACTAATAACTTTCAAACGGCAAAGTTTCCTAAAGAAAAAATCATTCTTAAATTTTCCCATAGATTGCACATAGATTCTTTTATCCTCTTTTGAATTTTAGTTATTCTTATAGCATAACCACATTTTGCGGGATTACAGCAGAAATGACTTTTCCACATTCATTAAGGTGTCTACGAAGTTTTTAATTTTTTATCGAAAAGAATTCTTTTAATGTGCCATGAAAGTTCCTCGTGAACTAACTCAGATAAAAGATAATTACCAAGTCTGAAAAACGATGCAGGGTTTTAGAATAAGTGTATATGAAAAGGAAAAAAACTTGTACTCGTAAGAAAACCAGGAAAAGTACTTGCAAAGCAAAATATACGTTCTTTACAGATTATTAAAATAATTATTCCTTTATAAGATCAGGACATAATCAAGGAATGCAGATGTTGTTTTTGAAAATTTTGCACAGTGGTATTAAAATTTTGCTCAGTAAAATATTATTATTAGAAATAGATAAATAATTAATATTGGCACACAATAGTTTATATATATATATATTTTATTTGAATTGATGGAAATTTATTCAAGTTGAATTTTGTTTTCTTGAATGTATTTGCACCCTAAATAGTGCGGTAGTTTACGAACTTACCTATTTCAACTATGAACTTCTACTTTTTCAATATATGAAGAAGGATTTCATCGCCAATCAAGAATAACCACATTTAGAGGAGATTATATATGATATTTATTTAAATTTTGAATAATGCTAACATAGAAATAAATATTATTTATTATTATAATAGAGGGTTATTAATTTTTTCAGAAGAATATACACAATGGTATACATCCATTCATTTATTTATTTCTATTTCTTTTACATCATATGAATGCTATAAAAATACTATTATATACAATTATATGAATTCGATTTAAATATCGATATTACTTATTAAGACATAATCATAATCGAACAGAGCAGTGACGAAAATCAAAAGGAAAATATAAGGGCAAAATCATAGTATAAAAAAGTGAAATAAAATCGTGATATTCAAAGCTTAAATAATTAAGCCACCTCGAAGAAGATCCTCGAAGTCACCCTAATTGGCTTAAAATAAGGAAATTCATAGCTTTATAACTTAGGTTAGTTTTAGTCTGAGAATAGTAACTTTTTTTTGTTTAATCCTCTTATGCCGAGCAAGGCGGATTTTTAAAAAAATAACTGGGACTAAAAATAACTGATGAAAACCGGTTAACCGAAGAAAGAAAAAAACGGTTTTTGGTTAAAACCGGTAGGTTTTCCCCCTCCCTACTTTAATCCTCTCATACCGAGCGAAGCGGTTCCGGGCGGCCTAAAAATTCCCTCTTAACAGCGACGAAGACCGGTCTGAGACGGTTGCTTTTTTCAAGGGGAGGTAAGGTTCTAACCTCGCTTAGGAGATGAGCGCGGTAGGGGGGGGTCCAATTATCTTTGCCAACCGCAGCCCATTTCCATGTGCCTTAAGGGACTGTTATAGCAGAGGGGTAGAGTGGTAGGGAAAATGACCACCCAGGTTGAGAGAGTCCGATTGATGTTGTTTCTTCCCAAAAAGTTTCGGTTTTAAAGGAGCTAGAAGAAAAAGTCGCATCGGGATTAAAGAGTTAAAATGTTAGTGTTACTGGAATATTTTACTAAATATGATACACAGGATCTTAGAACTGTATAAAAATTTACATAATCCACATAATTATTTGTTCACATTAAATTTATTGACTCAAACAACATAAAATATATTTCTTTACTTTATTTAAACTTTCTTGAAATTGGAAGAATATATCTTTATCTAAAGGTTTAAAAATTAGCAATTATGTTGTGATTAGAATGCAAACATTTAGAAAAGGTTTTGGATGAAGAAAAAATTATACAGGCTACCTGCTCGTGAATAGTGCTTTTATTTTGAAAAAAAATCGTCTAGTCGCTGTACGTGAATGTAGTCCATGAAGCTGGATAAGAAAAAGTAAATATTTATTCCAAGAACATTCCGAAAAAACACTAATCACAGGTAGCAAAATTGAATAGTAGGGCGTTACGAAAAAACCTTTTATTTTTTAACTTAAAATAGTGCGCAAAAGTTGCCTTTCGATGCTAAAAAGGCAAAAATAAAATTTAACGGCAATTGAACATATCTTGAGGTGCCACAAGTACAATTAAGTTTCATCAATCTGAAAAATTTTGCTCTATATCAACATTTTCTCTAATTTCTCATTTGCAGTATAAAAGCTCAAATTAAATATTTTGTACTTTTTTTTAATAGAAAAAACGCTTTTAGGTGTTTAAAACCTATTGTGAGTATATAAAAATATCGATATTTGTTTAAAAATATGCAAGAAATCGGTTATAGAAAAAGAAAACATGCTGTTTTCTAATCTGGGAATTATTGCTGTGAAATACTTTTAGCTGACGGAAAACGCTTACATGTACTTAATATATTCTTGTAATTAGCATCAGTAGCTGCGATGGGAAGTTATGAGTTTGTGGAGGGGCGGGGGGGGAATTATATACAACTAAAAGTACCTGGGAGTATAGAAGATAGACAACAATTTAAAAAATTTATCTACACCATTAGCTGATTTCGCAGGATTCCATTGCTTTTTTAAATATAATTCTTCGTTTTAGGGAGTTAAAATGAATTAAAATTTAATTTCTCCCGGGTTATGTGGGGAGAAAGCACCCCGTCTCGTCGCCATTGTTTACTATTATGTAACAAATGTATGTCAGTTAATATATATCAGAGCAATAATTCCCATATTAGAAAACAGCATGTTTTCTTTTTCCATAACCGATTTTTTGCACAATTTTGGCTAATAATCGATATTTTTATATACTCACAATAGTTTTTAAACACCTTAAAAACGTTTTTTCTATTAATGAAAAGCAATTAAATGTACAAAAAATTTAATTTGAGCTTTTATACTGGAAATGAGAAATTAGAGAAAAGGATGGAATAGAGAAAAATTTTTCATATTGATGAAATTTTATCGTACTTGCGGCACCTCAAGACATGATCCAATTGCCATGAAATTTTATTTTTGTCTTTTTTGCATCAAAAGGAAACTTTTGAGCACTATTATAAGCTAAAACAAAAGATAAAAGGTTTTTTTCATTCCGCCCTACTGAACAGCATTTGTAATTAACAACATATATCACCAACAAACCTCTGTAACAGCACTTTCTGTATCGCTCAATGTATCAGTTCGCCAACTTCGCTGCTGACCAAACTCCAATTGATTCAGGCTTGGTTTTAGAGCTTGCTGTTGCACTTTTTCCAACAGAGTGTTACGCCATATAGTAATCTCTAGGAAGTCGGTGATATTTCCCCTTCCTAGTACAGATAGGTCCACAATTCTTGAATTTTCTAGAAGTTTCCTTTGGTCGCCAAAATCGCCAAGTTAGACTCCAAGATCGGAGTTCATTTGCTTGTCTCCCAATGAAAAATCTGTGAAACTTTCTTTCTTGTCCTACGATTAGCATGTAAGGGAAACAACTTTGCAACTTTGTAAAAATATATAAAAGGAAGCATCTAATTTTCAAGAAACCAAAAGCTTTCTTTAACATGCTTAAAGGAACTATTTCTATAACCTAATTCGTTGCTCAGAATTCATAATCATATTCGAACTGACATTGAGAAATGTTTTTTTTTTAAATCTTTTACTCTAGATTAAAACAATTCAAATTGCAATCTTATAAACTGAATTGGGGCGTCGGCAATTTTCAGATCAGCATTTTAAATTAAAACTGGCTGGGAAGCTTTGGTTGAAAATGTAATGATATTTTCTGCCCTTATAATTTAATTTGGAAATTGCGGGTTTTCGTAATGTCAAAAATGTTTCAAACATCATTATATATCCTGGTTCTTTGATATTATTCCGAACTTAAGATCATAATTCGAATTTCATTAATTACATTGAGAAAAAATCATCATTTCAAATGCATACGTAGCACCAAATCTATTCGGAGTAAATAATTTTTATTAAAAAAAAGTTACATAAAAAATAGCAGAAAAAATATCCGAAAATATGTATCCAAATTCTTTTGTCGAAAATTTGAGTTCGTAATTTTTGAAAAATGAAAATATCAAGGTCCTTATACAATAAATTAAGATGCTTAATACATAAAAAAATTTAGGATATTCCTATATCCGAGAAAACGAACGCACCACACACACAAACACACAAAAGAAATCAACCAAAAGAAATCAAGCCTTTCAGTAATTACCAATTCGCAACAATTAACTTGAAATGCATATCTTGCTTTTTAATCACTGTACAAACTCCACATGCCTACATTAATGAAATAAATTGATTGAGTTAACACCAGACCCGATTTTGAAATGCTTATATAAAATGGAAATAGTAGAACGGAAGCTAAGACAGGCATCATATTTTTTTTAATTTTAGTTGTTGCTGATATTCAGCAACAATTATATTTGCAGTTTCATCCAAGACGGCTTATGCTCCCGATTTGAAGAAATCAATCAAGAGATCATAAAAAAATATATTTAACGCTTCGACCGGCTGGAATGTAGAAAGTCGCTCTCCGATTACTTTTCTTCGACCGTCTACGTCGCAGAAAGTCGTTCTTCAAATGTTACTCTTAGACAGGCTTCGACGTAGAATTGCTCACTGTTTATTACCCGAAAACCGGCTGCTTTCCCCCTCGCTCATAATAAGCGAAGCGGGTCAGCTACTTCTCAAGGTCGTTTCGTGGTTTTCACTGGTATTTAGAATTTAGGTGGACACTTTTAGGGAAATAAACTTCTGAGGGATTGATTCTTTGAGAGATTTAAGTTCGACATTTATCTAGAGAGTTGCAGTTTTAAGTCTGGTTTCTTGTTGGACTAGAGACGTTCGAAGGGTTAAAACTGCGCATGTTTTTTAATAATCGGTTCCGTGTCTACCTCTAATTTGTCTTAATGCATAACGATATGCTTTGAAACATGCGGCAAACATTGTGTAGCTTTTGTTCTAATCACATTAATTGTTCTTTTCCTCTACATACCGTACATTTGTTCTAATTTGCACGAAAATTTAATTTAACGAAATGCTATGCAATTCCTCAACATTGAGTGCTTTTCCCAAATTCTGATCTTAATTCATTGTTACAAACCTTTAAAAATATTTTATACAAATGTTAATTAATGAAGCCCAAAGAAGCTGCTTCAGATTCCTGATTAATCAAAATGCCTTAGAAAAATGTAACCATACCTCATATGTGTAAGGGAGCTAATTTGAAATTTTAAGGATGAAAACAATTCTAAATTTTTCTTCTATAGAATGAAATTAAATTACACCTTTTAATAACATTTCAAAAAGATTTCGAATGCAATTATAGTCTCCACATTTAAAAATAATTCTATTCTCTGCGTGATAACGTATAAGGAGGAAATTGTTCTTTTGCGACAATCGTCAAGAATTTTCAAATTAACGTTTGAATCCTAATTTTTCTGTTTTGGTAACAATTGCATCTTATATAATTAAAATATTAATTTAATTATTTAGAACACAGCTTATTTTTGTTTTACGACAAAACGAAAAAGGATTAATCATATGAGAGATAATTAAATATTTTAGCAACTTGTGCAAATTTAATTAAACAGAACAAATAATGCATTTTTATTAAAAGAGGAAAGAATCTGAACGTGGAAATTGTTTATTTCAAGAGTGGGAAATCAAACTTATTTAAATCTGAACATCTAAATCCTTATTTCTTTGTCATTTCTAATTTTTATTTGAAAACCGATTTTAGAAGGTAAAATTAAATCTGTCTCTTCGAACTGTAGATATCATTGTACAAACAATTTATTCTTAAAATATATTTCAAATAAATTAATTGTTTACCTCAACTAGGAATGTTAAGATTGCTAGTGAAGAAAATTTTCACACATTTTGATACTTCAAGTTAAAATAAATATTTTTTTAACTCATGTGCAGGGTACTCATAAATTATTGAACTCATTTCAAAAATTAATTAAAATTAGCTAATAATGCTAAAATTGCGTTTTTTTGAAATGAGAGAGAAAATGATTTTTTTTCAGATAGGTGGCGTACCATTACGACGTTCTAAATTTGCTACAGCAAAAGACTTCCATACGCAACGCGTTTTCTGGTTTCCTTTTTTAGTTTTTCTTGATTATCTCGAAAACTATTCAATTTTAGAATTAGAATTGATTTAACAAATTAAAGAGTTTAAACTTCCTTACAAACTCTTGCTTTTATTTCTTTTCTACTTTAATAGTTTCACAGATAATGGTTCTCAAACATTGGAGATCCCCAATAATTTACGACCAGTTAGACCACCGTAACGGTACGTTACATATCTGAAAAAAAACTTTTTTAAATGAGCTTTCATTTAAAAGAAAAACCTTAGATGTAAAATCATGCTTTTGAAGAAATAAAATGAATCTTTAAAATATATGCATCGAATAATTTATATTAAGTCTTGAATATTGATTTGGTTGGAAATTTTAAAAGTAATATCCTCATCTCCTGACTATGATTCAAAATTATGAGGTCTGTTTTAAGATAATCTTTGCATAGTTTCAGAACTGGAAGTTAGCTCAACAAATTAAAAAAAGAAAGGAATCAAAACGAATTTTTTCCACACATTTCTTTAACTCTTTAAAGAAGTAATTTATATTATGATATTTTTGGGACAGAGATTGACTTAAGAAAAAAAGTTCACTCAGCTTATTAGATAAAAATTAATTAACATGTATTTCAGAACAAAACATTTCACTACTAATACTCATAAATGATTTTTTATTACTATCTATCATGGATTTATATGATTAATTATTTTATTACATTGGAAACTTTAAACGGAAAACTACACACGAGAAAATTATCAAACGTTAAAACCATTCCTCCATGAATTAATCAATTTCTGGAATTAGGAAAGGCATTTTTTGAATTGCAGAGATTCTCGCAAGATTACCGAAGATCGCCCAGCATGTAGGAAAAAAAATTCCGCATTGATATACGCAAAGAATAACTTACGCAAATTAATGAAGATTACTTTCCCGAACAGTTTAATTTAACTTAATTTTTAAAAAAAACATACTTTCACATCTTTATTATAAATCATGCTTTGAGGTAAAGTATGCATAATGTTTATGTTTAATCGAAAATCAAATATATATATATATATATATATAATGATATTTTTGGGACAGAGATTGATTTAAGAAAAGAATTTCATTCAAGTTTATTAGATAAAAATTAACTAACACGTATTTCAGAACAAAAAATTTCACTACTAATACTTATAAATAAATTTATTTATTACTATTTATCATGTATTTATATGATTAATTATTTTATTACATTGAAAACTTTGAACGGAAAACTACGCACCAGAAAATTATCAAACGTTACAACCATTCCTCCATAAATTAATCAATTTGTGGAACTAGGAAAAGTATTTTTTGGAATTGTAGAGATTCTCACATGTTACCAAAGATCACCCAGCATGTAGAAGAAAAAAATCGGCATTGATACACGCAAAGAATAATTCACGCAGATTATTCTTTGCGTATATTACGCTGAAGCATACTTGGTAGCATTATGCAGAATCACTGCTTTGCAAAACAAGTGTTACTGGAATTCTCATGATAACCACTGGTGAATCATGGCGATTTTTAAGGTAGGCTCTCTACGAAAAACAGTCATTTTGAAGTAAAATCTGTACAAAAAAAAATTTTTTGGACATATTATCATTTTAAAAATTGTTTTATTTTACGCAACACAGATTATAGGCCCTAAAAAATCTCCAGTTTTCTCAAATAATGATGATTTATTACACTAAATTCTCTTCTTTCATAGATTCTAACACAATGGATAGGTGCCTACGAAAATAAAAATTTTCAATTTCTGAAAAAATGGCACGTGTTGGAATGTTCTGACCATTTTTTCAGAAATCAGCATCCAAAAATGTATCAGAATCAGCTATTGGTTTCTAAACACTTTCCCCCCCCCCAAGTCATATTATGCTGCCTCATCGTGGCGGGGGCGGTGGCCCTAGGTGGAATGTACGTTTGGAGTTTTTCTCCTTGAAGGGTCACCCAAAGCGTGAAGGCCATTCCATTATACCCAGTTGAAGCATAAAGGCAATGGACAAAGCCAGACTTCTTCCCTCTGGCGTCCAACGTCTAGTGCAAACAGATGTTGCACTCTCCTCCTTTACCATGAATCGTTCGTCTATATTAGTGATCTCTTTGAAAGTCCTGGGCTGGTTCGTGATTTTCTGTGGGCGAGCGGACTCTTGGACTTGGTCTAGCTGAGGACTAGAAAAAGTGGAATAAGAAACAGCAACAACAAATAATTTTTTGGATGCAGGCCTGTGTCATTGAAGATTACTTGCCCGAATATTCTAATTGTTCCTTCCGCGCCTCCGTCGCGATCCCTTCAAATAACAGGTTGCCTCTGCACGTGATTAAAACAATCACTCACCGATTCAGCAAGTCTCCATCACCACCCCCTCTAAAGATCATTAGAACAATGGGCGGGTGTTTTACGGGCTTTTTATTTCTTTATTCGCTTCAACAAGGGTTGCTACCGAACATTGGGATTTTGTTCAACCCATTCAACCTTTTAATCTTGCTGTGACGAAAACAATTCACAATGGTGGTAGTTTCTTTTCTAAAGTAGAAAATGAATGGTCCACTTCCTGTCGTCTTTCGAGCAATGACACCATGGTGTTTGCGGAAACTAATTGAAACAGAAAAGACGGATGTAAGATTGGGTGCAAACAAGAGTTATTGCTCCCCTCTGTCATTTTGATCTGGAAAAAGGGATTTCTTAGCGCGAGAAATGGGATATCAAAAATTAGGAAAAAAAAGGATTAACCACGGAATGAAAAAATTTATATCTCTGAGTTTTAAAAATATCGGAGAGAATTTGTCATATAATTTCTATAGTCCTACTGAATGGGATTTAAAACATAATCCTTAATATCTTACGCTTTAACCAATTAGAATACATAATAGTTATACTAAGATTAAAAGTTAATATATAAAGTATAAATATAACTTATAAAGTGAGTATAAAATGAATAATGATTTGAAACTTAATGCCACGGCTCAACAATGAGAAGGTTTATTACATCTTTCCTTTTTAAATAAATTTACATTTAAAATTATAAAGGGAAATCTTTAAAGAAATTTCTAGGACTAATAAGGGAATGCGATTGTTGATTTGGTTGTATTTAATAACATTAACCCTTTTTCTCGCATACTGTGAAGAAGTTGCATAGTTGCATTCTCTCCCTTTGAGTATGGACTGACATAATTCAGAATTTCACTATCACCTACGAAATAATCTACTTGTTCTATAATCATCCAATGGATAGTTTCATTTCGCCCTCTCATTGTGTCACCGCGTGTAAATTAACCATTAATGATGTGATAAATACACCCCAGGTAAAGAAAGGAACCAAAACGCATACCTCTTACCTTTAAAGGGGGGGGGGGTAGAGAAGATTTTTTCTGTTAGAAAAAAAATCCCATTCTTAAAAGTTGTTTTGAGAGCTGAAATTGGATTGATTTTATAAGTATTAACAATTACCATTTAAATGTCTGTTTCTATCAGTATTGACAAATCTAAAATTAAATACCTGATTTTATCAGTATTCAGAAATTTACAATTAAATGTAATTTTTTTGGTTATCAGTATTTTTGGAGGCTCTCGGAATGGAGTTCTGCTTGGCTAGAATCATTGAAGAAAGGATCACATAAAACGGAAGAATTAAAATGGCCATCACCTTGATACGGTATCAAAAAATACAAATCCTTACACACACTTCGTTTTTAATGAATTTAAGGAACATTCAAACCAAATTTGCAAAAAATCGTAAAACGCATTTGGTCGTGATTGCGTAGCAACAAAGCAGACGGTATGCCGAAAGTCAAGTTAAATCAGGACCACGCTTCGCTCAGTCAAATATCTGATATTTAAACTGTGATTGCAAATTAACCTCTAATTTAATGTAAAATTCATAACTGTTAAAAAATGACGTTGAAAATAACATATGTTTTTGAATAATAGAAGGATTTGATGAGATTGCTCTTTTCTGTTTTCACGTTAATTTAATTTCAATATTTCAAACCATTGCATGGAATTCTGTATCATGAAATTAATGATATGGAAACTTCCAATAAAGAATGCAATTCAGAATTCTCCAATCTCACAAATAAGGCAACTCTAAAAGCAAATGCTTTGGAACGAGATGCAACAAATCGAGAATACTTTCGGAAAGAGAAGGTCCAACTTCAAATATTCCAAGGAACTGAAAATCGAGAAACCGAATCAGTATCAATTCAAGCTATTTATTTTCTTAATATCCAAAATTTAATTCCTTAAATGCAAGAAAGAAGTCAATTATGCACGTTAAATGAAACAAGAAAAGTACATTAGGATGAGGATTACATTTCCAGATTAAGGTTCAACATGAGCTGGCGGTTAAATGAACAGAACAAGATTTGAAATACTGAATACAAAAAAAAACTTAAGTTTTGTCTACGTTCAAGAAAATAACTTTTGCTTCTACTTCGAATGAGTAGCGCGAACTTTAAAAAAATTGAAAAAAGCACGAACTAAAGTAGAGAATTAAACTTGAACTTTTGTCTATGACGCACTTTTTTGTGTCCTAGCACTTTTATGTCAACCTCTTCTTTTCTTTCAATTTAAATTGGAAGAAATGCAAAGAATAAGACTTTGGCTCATAAAGATTTTCTACTCCTATTTTTTTTCTTTGTCTTTGTCTTCTTGTGATGTCTTTACGACTTCTTTTCAGCGTTATTTTTTCTGGCTACTTTATTTTTTATGCAACGTAAATGTTGAGTTATCGGTGTTGAAAAACTATCTTCATCAAAGGAAAGAAACATTAGATTTAAAAAAAACAGTGAATTTCTTGAATTTTTAATCCTTTTTGGCCATTTGGTCCACTAGAAAGATTTATAGTTTGTTTTTCTGTTAAAATGTCTGCTTATATCATCATTTTTTTATAAATTAAACAAAAGTTTTATTTTTTAAAAAGATATGACAATCTTCCTCAAAATATTTTTTCATGTTATTTAAAAACATGCTGTGCAAGACAAACCTCGATATTTTTTTATGGCAATTCAATTTTTATCTGCGATTCTTAAAATTTCTGTTTACTAAGCAAGAAACCGATAAAAGTAATGACCTTAAGTTTTTAATTGATTTTATATTTTTGCTTCGTTTCCACACAGAAAAAAAATATTTTTCTGTTAAAATTTCTCATTTTTCAAAGAACATACATCAGAGAGAAAGCATATTTAAGTATTTATGAGATATTTGATGATTTAAATACTTTAAAATACGAGGAATCCTTCAGTGTACGATTATCATTCATGTAAATGATCGCGTGGAAGAATTATTATTATTAGACTTTCAAAACTATTTTTTTAGAAAAAGTCAATTTTGAACTCTTCATAAAAGTCCATTACTTATTCTATCCATGTGTTAAATAAGTAAATTACATATATAAATACTCATGTGCAATTGAATCAACAGTTTAATAACTACTATCTTTGCATATCTGCTCTGAATAACAGCTTGGTGGAAATTCAAAACTCTAAGAATTAGAAATACATATGATTTAATACATTATCTTGCAATTCATTCGCAAAGTATTTACTCAAAATAACAATTTCAGAGAATGTTTATGGATTTATATCTAAAGAATTACATAATTCTCAACTGTTCAAAATTTCAAAAACAAATCAGGTGAAACAAATGTATTGTACTGACAAAACTCTGTCGTATACAGGATGTTTTTCCAATAATTGACAATAGTTTTTAAAAATGTCTTTTGATATTATTTTGAATATTTGCATAGCAATTTTTTGTTCATTGTTTTCTATCCTCTTTTCAAATAAATTATATCAGCTTTTCTGCTCAAAATATAATTGTTCATTAAATACTGAGAAATCAATGTTGAGATTAGTAAAACTAATCGGTTTCTTCAAAAAAGATATAAATTGAAGAATGACAGCTTTGATGATTGACTACCTCTTTTTGTCAGGGAAAGAAATAGGATTTAGAAAAATTTAAACGTGTCGTTATATTTCGCTTCAACCACGGAATTTAAAATGCACATAAAAAATCAGAGTCTCAAAATACATAATAATAATTCGTTATTCATAAGATGTTGTTGATTTTAAAGTCAAATCAATCTAGGCTATATTTGAAGTAAATAAAAAATTTGAGAATTTTATGTCAATAAGATAGATTAATCAAAACAGAACATTTTAAACCTCAAAGAATATCTAGACATTTTAACAAATTTCTCTGCTTTTGCGTGAGTGTGAGTTCACTCACAAACATCTTTGGTTTGGTGAGAGGGTGTTGAGGTTCTCAGACTGTCGGGTTAATCTTTCAGTTTTGCACATTTTAATTGAATGCCCTAAATTTCATTCACATCGTTTGAGCTTTTTCAATTCATCATCAGTATGGATGAATGAACTGGCGGGAGAAAACCTCCATTGGAATATTTTTGAATATTTAAGTGCCATTGGGTTTGCTCATTATATTTAAATTTCATTGCTTTTTAAATTTTCTGAAACAGTTAATATTTTAGTCATAAACATAAAAGTTTGTATTTTAGATATAAACATAACAGTTTGTATTTCAGTCGTAAGCATAACAGTTTGTATTTTAGTCATAAACATAACAGTTTGTATTTTAGTCATAAACATAACAGTTTGTATTTTAGTCATAATTATCTTTGCCATAATATTGAGCTTTTATCATGTTTTACGGTTTTTGTGTGGCTGTTCGTGTAAACATAGATCCTTTTTAACATTTGGCTAGGTGGTAATCTAGACTTTGCTTTTAATTGAATCTCATGGGAATATATCTATACCATATGTCTTGGCGCAGCATGACCAATGCTGGCTCTTGCACCATAAAAATCCAAAAACCAACTCCGTAAGTGTGAGTTTTATTTCCACCCTTTTGTTAAATCAATCGTCTAGCATTTACGTGTATAAAAGTTTCTCCATAAAAACGATAATGTATTTTTTCATTACTCATTTCACATTTCATTTTTCAACATTTCTTACACTCTGGCGAAAAAAGAGAAACAAAACTTATTTCTAGACATAAGAGAAATCCCACCGGACCGTCCACTGGAAACTGACCCAAGATGTTTCCTTTCTTAGAGAAGAAACATGTCAGGAAAAAAAGACCTTAAAGGGAGGCATCTGTAAATCGCCTTTATGATTGGATGCGAATCTTTGCCAGGCTCTCAGAAGAATCCCATTTCACTGTCCCTGACACTTCACGGTGAAAAATTCCCTGGAATAAACCCAAAACTGGGAAGCTTCTGTGTCCTCACACACACGACACTGCCCCGTTTTTCTCCGCTCTCGAATAAGTATTCCCGTCTAAGTACACATAAAGCTCTATTTCTGGCAAGAAATCGGCCGAAAAGTTCTTTGCTAAAGAAATGTTCTCCATTTAGGTATCAAAATGCTTCGGATTGATATCGCATCTTATCTCCATTTAAAACCAAATGTTGATCTTTGCCCATTTGTTCCCTGAAATTCTAGAAGATACAACAAAACAAAATATACGATAAGCTATGCAACATTTCTTGAAATAAGTCAGATTATGAAATATATGGCATTGAAGAATTACTTGAAATAAATTTTCTTCAACAATAAATTGAATTGCGTATGAAAGATATCACTTTGCAATAACTGTGCACATTAAGAACAGGGTGGAGAGACATACGGTACACTCAGTTTTTGACACGTAATAAAACTCTTAGGATTCTAATTTTATACTTTTATTAACTCTATAATAACGGCTTGAACGGTTTCGGGCGCTTAGGCAATTTTTATTTAGTGAATAAGAAAGCTGGCATCGGATGTTTGGCTAGATTTGAGGATAAGCAGGGCTTCATAAACGAGCGCTTGTGATGGAAAAATTTCATAAGTGAGTAGAGAACCTAACTATAATTATAAAAGATAAAATCGATTCTAAAAAACAAAAACCGAATCTTATACCGTGGGTAAAGAGTTAAATAAAATTAGCGAATGAATTTTCCGGCAATCTACAGAATCTTTCTTTTTGCGTAAATGTTTAAACGAGGTTGAAATATTTTCTTGTAAACTCATATTGATTGTTTTTATATGCAAGTTAATAAATCGTTCTTTCGTATGGTATACTAATAGTAGCCCACCATAATCCATCGTAACATAACGATAATCCAATCACCAGCCATGAGCCATAATGGTTCCATTGTTAAAAGTTTACTTCCCCCTCTCTTATTTGTAAATTACTTAATTTATTATTTTAACACACATTTATTAAAAATATATTTAAACGAATTTGAAACTCTGCTATTAAAATTTTTCACCGCTAAACAATTAGGATTTCACTTCAGCAACAGAGCTCATCTGCCTCTTGTCTTATTACTTGGCAGATTGTTTTACTCCCCTATCCTTTTATGTCATCCCATGTGTGATGGATAATTTGCTAGTGAGGAATATCCAGAATAGCAAGTCCAAAAGTATTCGAATTTGATGCTTGAAAAAGGGGAAAACACATTTCTGTTTTTCTATAAAAATACCACTTTAAGAAGATATTTCAGTGGTGTGTAAGTGACGACGTATAGGTTAAAGTAAGTAAAACCTGCAATTCCTGCCCAAATTATTAGAATCATTAAGATTATTTTAGAATATGCCATTATTTAGAACTAGTGTGTATAATATTTCATAAATATTTTGAGTGCATTATTTACGTTGCTGTGAGGATGGGTTTCGGTGGGAAAACATTAATAAGGTGTTTAGGCAGCAGACGCCCGGTCACATGACCTCGAACACGTATGAAAGTGCGCGAAAGTCAGAGAAGTCTGCCAATTGCATTTGTGATGCGGATGAAAGAGAAGAAGACAAAAGGAACAGTAAAACAATGTATCAACAATTTGCTAAGAATAATCAACGTCTATTCAAGGCGAAAGACCGTCCTATTAGATATTAAAAAATGTATATATTATTCTTTCATGTGTATCTTTTTTTAAAAAAATATTATTTCTTTAAAATGGAAATATTATCATTTATAGCAATAATTTTACAGAAACGTACTTAATCTCTATTTTACAAAGAACAATAATAAAAAGACACGTTATTTAATAATATATTTTAATTTTTTTGGCTTATAATTTGGACAGTGACTGTATCATGAAAGTGGATATACATTATCAAAGTTGGAGATGTAAGATAACTGCAGAATGTCAGTACATTATTCCAAAATATTCTAGGAGAAGAAGCTATTTAGTGAGATTAAATGTCTGTCATATATCTACACCAGAAAAAATTATGAGTAATAATGATTTTCCTTTCTGTACAACGATATCGACTTCTCTTTATCTAAGGTTTCCCTAAAGCTCTAAACCTCATGTTCACTCCTTTCACAACAATAATCCAATAGGAAATTAGCAACGAGGGGACGTCATCCGTAAGGATTAATAGCGACGTCTTATTCAATTCCTTTTGTTTAAGTCCTCGACATTCCGTTAGGGAGAGAACGGCTCCTGCCGAATCAGCGCTCTCCTCAGAAACCGTCAAGCAAATCATGTACAGGAGGACTGACCAAGTCGTTATGTACAGGAATTTACGAATACTGGCGAGCTATTAGACCCACTCATGGCAAGAGGTTAAGAGAGCACGTTTTGCATGAAGAGGAGAATGACGTGAGTAAGACAGAAAGAGAGTACAGCCCTGTGGTGCGTCATACAGGGTTAGCCTAATTGATTCATCGGGTTTCAAAGGACTGTTTATTTACAAGTATACGACGTACAAAGACGAGTGATACATGAAAAGTACCATGATACACTCACCGAGTTTATGGTACATACTACAAATGTTCAATGTGTGCACCCTTGGTCACCCGGCACACATCCCAACGGGAATCCAGTTCCGTCCAGACGTTCAATAACATGTTTCCGTCAATGTCCGTTACAGCAGCAGTGGTGCGTTTCTTCAGTGCTTGCAGCGTTCTCGGCATTGGGATACATAAACTTTGTACTTCACATAATCCCGCAGGAAGAAATCACACGGCGTGAGATCTGGTGACCTGGGGGCCATGGGAACACAAAGGAACATCATCCAGACCAGCGCGCCCTATCCAGCAATGTGGCAGTTCTCTGTTGAGAAAGTTGCGGACAATTGTGCTCCAGTGAGGTGGAGCCCCATGAGCAGGGAAACTTGGGAAGTGTATGTATCTTATTATGTATCACCCGTATTTGTAGGTCGTATTCATCTCAATACACAGTGTTTTGAAACCCGGTGAATCATTTAGGCTAACCCTGCACAACTATGGCATTTAGATGCAATGATTTGAGGAATACTGGATATCCATCAATCGAGCTTCGGTCCTTGTATTTATGGAATCAGAACTGCAGGCCTTCCTCTTTTTTAAAATTACAAGAAGGAATAATTTATGTCATGCCAGCTTTCTTTCAGTCAAGTATTCCAAGATGCAGGGGAGAATTGTATTTATAAACTACAGGTTTATTATGATTAAAATGAACCACTTCAGTAGGCTCTAGAGCCAGTGCTAGGGCTTCAAACGAAACAAAATTTCAGAAGACAACAGAAGAGCAAGTTGTAGAATAAGTGATGCGCTCTATGAAAGCCAAAAATAAATAAATAAATAAAGCTCAAACTTTCTCCAATAAGTGACGTTGCGCCAATATCCGAGCTGTTTTTTACTTTGTTGTTGCTTATAATATGAAAATATTTCATGTTTTGATAAAAAAAAAAGAAAAGGAAAGACAGAACAGATAGAATTTTAAAGGAAAAACAGTGAGAAGTCGTACACTTCCTTTCTTATAAACGGTATTTTGTACGAAAAAAGAATTTGCTTTCGGAATTGAATTTCGGAAGTCTTAAACTAAACAAATTCAAATGTAGTATTCAATTTTACTTCAGTGATAAAAAAAACCCACAAAAATCACATCAGATATTGGTGCAACGCCACCTTTTGGCGAATTTGTTCCCAGTTTTCACAGAGTGCATTACTTTTAATACATTCTAGTGAAATTTTGTTTCGTTCAAGGCCATAGAACCGGTTTCTGAATAAGAGAACTATAATTATAAGGACCCTGCATTCGTGAATGTTTCTGACAATTTTATTAAATTGCTCTTCGTTTGTTTTAAAATCTATCTGAATTTAACCGATGAGACTTTTTTCATCTAGCTGCTTTAAAAAAGGGACTTTTGGGGAGGAAGGAATGACTTGGATGACTTGGGTGGTCATTTTCCCCACCACCCTACCCCTTGCTGTAACATTTCCTTAAGGCACACGGAAATGGACTGTAGTTATCAAGGATAATTGGATGGACCCCCACTGAGCTTATCTCTTAAACGATCTCAGAACCTCACCTCCCCTCTCCTCAGAAGAAGCCAACCGCCTCAGACCAGCCTTCGTCGTTGTTAAGAGGAAATTTTTAGACCGCCTCTCTCGGTGTGAGAGGATTGAACTATTGCAAAAAACTTAAATCGAAATGGGCTAGCTCAGTTCTTCGCTATCTGATGTTAATATGAATTACTACGAACACATACTTTGGTTTTGAAATATGTATTTTAAATACACACATTGCGTGAACCACACATTTTTATTTTTAATCAGAACCTTAACTGTCTGATTAAATTATGACCTTCTGAACTGTTAAGGCGAAATTAGCCTATGGAACTGGACCTGCTCACTGATACCAAAACTAGACCACAAACCCCTTTTTATAAGATATATTTTACTTTCGGTTTTAAGCATATGTATTAACAAAACTAAATACTTTTCGATAAAATAAAGTTTTAAGTACCTTTGAAACTTTTCTCACGAAACATTAGATAACTTTCATATCTGAGAAAAAAAATTGCAAAATTTTAGCAACTTCTCTAACAAAACATTTTTCTTTCTTAGTGGTAATTTTGTGTTCACATATCATTTTTTGCTTCCTCTGACACCATCGATTCCAAGAATTTTCTCCGCGGTACTTGCTTCCTTGCAGTTATACAATTAGACAGACGCCACGTGTTCCTTGGCAATTATCAACGACTCATTGGATATCGCGTTCTGCGGCAATTGCATTTG
>BGPR01001920.1:192179-209485 GCA_013235015.1 Araneus ventricosus | reverse complement strand
ACATATTTTACATTTCCAGTGATTATGTATAATACATAAATTAATTAATAATATCTTCTAACATATCTTTAGATTAGGAATAGATTATTGATTTTAAATTATATTTATATATAATAAAATATATACATAAAAATGATTCCGTTGTTGTAGTCAAATAAGGAAAACGCCGAGTTATTAACTTATTTTTTTATTTGGGAGAGTGGCGAATATGCGCACAACTCTCTGTCAGAAAGATTCAAGTCAAAAGAGAATTCGGAAAAATCCTTACCATCTCTGGATAAGGGACATACTATAGACACTCTATCAAAGTGAAGGGAATATTAGCCATATCTTAGTAAATTACGTAAGTGTTTAGAAAAAGAGTATGAATAAGTTGCTGATTCAATGGATTTTGCTGGCGCGTGGAAGATTAAAATACTCTTTAGTAATAAATATGCCAAAACGCGAGATTCAATATACTTCTAAAGGGAAACTAAAACGAAACTGGAGTATAAGTGAAAGTGACTTTTAGAATACATTATCATTGTACCTAAGATTTTTTAATATATAATATTAGAATTTATAAAATTAAGTGAGATTATTAATAACATATGTATAGATATATAATTATATATTTATTAATTAATAATATATATATATATATACTATATATATATATGCATTAATGTTATGGATTTTAGATATGTAGTGGCCTTCTACTACATTCCTCGGCAAGCATATTTTCAGATCTCGTCCGCCACTGGTTAATTCTATCCTACTGACCGCCTATCGTTAGTACCGTTGATTCAATTTCCAAAAACTATACCATAAACGTGGCCAACCTTATGTTAAATTCCTCTTTCGTAAACAGTATTTCCTAGTGTCTAAATGCACAACAGAACCATTAGGGTTCAGCAAACACCAGACGGGCAGAGGCACTGACTGAAAACTAAACGGGAGACACGACGCTTGGTAGAGCATAAAAAACTGGTGTGAACAAGACGAGGTGAATACAGCTGCAGGCGGTGCAAGGACCCAACCAGTATGATACTTCGCGGCATGGATAGGATAAAAAACTCTGATGCCCGTATACACTGAGTGTCAGATGAAAAATGCGAGTTGAGTCATATTAAACACATAGCCCCGGGGGTACATCTGCGATCAAGAGTACGCCAGGCATGTACAAAAATTATTAGAAATGCCATTTCTTAGCTTTATTCGACTAGTTATCCCGCCAATGTTGTGAAGTTGAGCAGCAGTATGTTGGACTCGTCGTCTCTGTGTTAATCACAGGGGTGGCGCCAGAGGAGGGACCGGGGAAGCTGTGCTCCCCAAAGGGGAAAAATTTTGTATCCCGTCGGGGAAAATATTTGCAATGGGTATTCAACTGTAGTTGATAAATAATAATCTGGAGAAAATTTGAGACCCATTTCATTACACTCGCCCCCCCCCCCCCATACATCAGGTTAATCATAAACGTATCAATGTCTGAGTGTTTCAGTGTGTTAATCTAGAAATCGCTATAAATGTGAACAGTAAATTTAGAGTTTAGAAAATAAAATGTTATTCCTTGGTAACCCTGAATTTTTCATCGGCCACTTCAGGTGTAAAAACGCCATATTTAATGAACAACTTTTTCAGTGTACAACCACAGTAAGTAGCCATTAATATTCTACTTTTAGCATTGGTTAATCTTTTACATTGGTGCCGTGCCGAAAAATTTTAACTTCGGGTTTCGAATCGTTTATTCTCTCATACAGTCTGAAGTGAGCCAATAGTTACATCCGATTGCATCATCTAAAGTTAGTCAAATATTTAAAAATTATATTTCCAATCATAATCAATAATAATTTCCTAATAATAAGATAAAATTTTTAATAAACAATAACATTTAAGATATTTTGAGAAGGTGATACTTTGAAAAGCATATGTAGTTAGGTGTTTGGTATTAATGCATATTGAATGTATATTGTAGTGTATGCAATCAGTAAAAGTATGTAAACATTTAATACGAAAATTTGAACGTTGTGAACACCATATATTTATAGATTTAACAAGTGAATTTCAGCATTTTGAATAATAATAATTAGATAGAGTGTAATTAGTGTATCTCTGGAATTGTGTATGATGTATTTTATTTTTATTAGTATATATTGATATTGGATTTAACGTGTTTATTGTATATATAAAATGAAATTGAGAAAGCGATAATGCCTGGAAATAGTAACATATTGGAATCTCTTGCTAATTTAATTCCAACTTTTTCTGGAAAAGATGTGGAAAACATTGCATTTTGGATAGCTCAGATTAAACAAATTATTACTCTCGAAAATTGTAATACAGATAAGAAAGCTATTGTGTTGAAATTACATTGCATGTCGGCATGCGATGGATAAAAAACGCGATGCCTGTATAGCGACTGAAGTGTCGAGATGAACAATGCGAGTTGAGCCATTAAACACATAGTCCCGGGGTACATCTTGAATAGAGTACGCCAGGTATGTACAAAATTATTAGAAATGCCATTTCTTAGCTTTATTCGACTAGTTATCCCGCCAATGTTGTGAAGTTGAGCAGCAGTATGTTGGACTCGTCGTCTCTGTGTTAATCACAGGGGTGGCGCCAGAGGAGGGACCGGGGAGCATATAGGCATACTGTACCCTAGTAGAGCACCATTGTAACTTTGGAGGGCTCTGATTGGACAAATGAATCTGACGCAACTACGCTCTGCTTGTTTTATTACCTCTGACCACAGATGCTTCTGACCACGCTCTGACTTATTCTTTACAAGATTTTTGTTCCAAAGTGAAACAACTTTAAATGAATTTATTTTATCTCATTTCATTTCATTTTCAATAATGGTTAATTATGTATTTTCTTGACTTCATCACAAACTCATGCAAACGAAATACTTAGTATGATTTCACTGTCTCATTAATACAGCAACAGATAAAAAATATTACCAACAGGAGTTAAAAAAGTAAATTGAACCAATCTTTTTTCATGACACTCGAAAACGACTTATGAAAAAGGAAGGTTGTTAAAAAAAACTTGTCTTATTTCAGTAAAAGGTTGAAAATCGTATTTCAATGATTCAAGCAAAATTTAGTATTTTTTAACCAACATTGAGTTTTGTAAAAGGTTATTAAAATTAAATTTTGAATTAAAATTTAGAAAGAATTTTCAAAGCAGTTTTAGAACGAGTGCACGAGTGCAAGCTACAGTGCTGCCATCTGTTACACATTTTTAAAACATGACGAAATTCAAAAGGGGCAAAAAAAAAAAAAAAACCATGACAGTATATTCACAAAGAAAGAGTTTAAAGCAAATCTAACGACATTAAATCAAGAAGAAGAAGAAAGATTCCCTTCTGAAAACAAATTCAGGTAATATATTGGAGAAAAAATTAGTATTTAAAGTTCTATGAACTATAAACAAGATACGAATGTCTCACTGCTGAAGCGACGTTCAGAAGAGTGACGTCAGATTCGCTTGTCCAATCAGAACCCTCCAAAGTTACAATGGTGCTCTACTAGGGTACAGTATGCCTATATGCGTCCGGGCATGAGCTTGAAATCCGGATTGTCCCGACGAAATCCAGACGTATGGTAACCCTAGTTATATCTCCTCCCAACTATCCCTCAACACAAAAGAGTGTTTTTTAAAATCGCCAAGCTCTTAGGCTAGCTTAAGAATCAAACGACTCGAATGAACTTAGTGAATAAAATACGTAGGATTTGTTTTTGACTTTAAATATATTCCGTTTTTAAAAATAATATTAGTTCACTTTCAAAACAAATGAAAACAGCATTGAAATAATTTCGCATTGACTTATGATGAGAGCTAACGATGACTCGGTTGCTAGATATTAATCTACTTGTTCCTTTTTCTTATTTCGTTAAATGTCGTAAATTTTCACTTTCATTTTTCACATGAACTTGGGAAAACGAAATTCTAGAATATTTTTATGTTTTGTGTTTTCCGCCATTACCAAGAAATTAAGTCCAGTTAATATTTTTTAATACGAACTATTTACTTTTGAGTAAAATTCGCGTTCACCTTACTACTATTTACTTTTGAGTAAAATTCGCGTACCCCTAACTACTATTTACTTTGAGTAAAATTCGCGTTCCCCTAACTACTATTTACTTATTTACTTTTGAGTAAAATTCGCGTACCCCTAACTACTATTTACTTTTGAGTAAAATTCGCGTACCCTTAACTACTATTTACTTATTTACTTCTGAGTAAAATTCGCGTACCCCTGGCGCACCATATAGGTTGGGAACCTCTACTCTAGAACATCGGCGCAAAATCCTAGATTCTATTTATGGGGAGGTATGTATCGGACAAAACCCAAAAAATATTCTTATAACTAAAAACACCGAGAAACGATGTAGTTGCGATGTTTTTACAATTTTATACGTGGTTTGAAAATAACGAACGCTTGGCTCAATATGGCTGATTGGCCTTTGTGCCATGAAACCAAATCAAATAGGAACGATTTAATAATTTATTAGAAAGACTAGCAGTACGCGCACGGCGTTGCCCGTGGAATCGGGACTTCAACAAAATGGGGAAAAAATACCCACAATGACACGAAAAAGTTTTGAAAACAAAATCAAAACAAAAGATACACATTATTGATTTTCGACATTGATTCTGGAATCGCCCGAAGAAACTCTCGCTATCAAATCTCGCTAGCTAAAAAACTATTTGGACTGATCAGGGAAAAATTAATTTAAAAAAAAAACGGAATAAAATATTTTAACTTTTCTTATTTCAAATCCGACAGAAACGTTCCAGTTATAAGCAGAAAAAAAAATGAAAATTATAGAGTTGCTAGAACGTCAGATGCGAGAATTTGAAAAAAATCTTTATCAAAAATTACCATAAAAGTGACTATTATTTAAAAATTTCTCAAAATTCAGTAACTTTCGTTAGAAATTCAAAACAAACTTCATTAGAACGAAAATTGTTTGTTCTATCCGATGGTGCATTAATTGTTTTCCAACTATCATTAGAAAAGATACTACAGCCGTAAACGTCCCGAAAATCACCCAAAACAACACAAAACATTAAATAAAAAATTTTCTAGGTTGAATTTTAAAATTCCGGCTTCGAGGTGCATTGAGTCACCATTACGACTACCTGTGTGCCAAATTTCAAGGCTGTGAGTGCGATAGATTCGTCTGGACATCGCACGCACACACACAAACATTGCCTTTTAGAAGTATAGATAAAAAGAGCAGGTAACGATATAAATAAGAATAAATACCGTTTAACATTTTGGAGGCCTCGGTAGCCTAGTGGGAGGGGCTCGGGGCAGGAAGGCTCCAGGTTCGAAACTCGATTCCATTGAAGATCAGCCTTGTATGTTGCTTGTTCGATCATAGTAGTGGATCAAAAATCCTCCCGCTGGTGCGATGTCGGAAGTTTGGAGATGGGAGGCAGCTCAGATGTCGTCCTCTTCGACCTGACCGCGGCCAAAAATTGCGAGGTCCGTCCCGAAATAACCCTCGTGTTGTTTCAAAACGGGACGTTAATATAACTAAGCTAAAACTGCTCCTATTTTTCCTTCTGGTTGAATTGTATTAGGATGATCCTAATCTATAAACAGTAAAAATGTTAGGAAGGAAATTCTCCAGAAAAACTTACTTTATAATCATTAAACCTAGTTGATAGTTTTTTTTAAAAAAACTATTATTTACTTAAAAAACAGGACAACCCGAACATATCATTCAAATTCGGGATATATTTATTTTCCGGGCGATTAGAGTTGAAAATCAGGATTGGCCTGGCTACTCCGGGACTTCAAATTGCATTAAGCAGAAGATGGGGAGAATAATTTTAATTTTTATTTAAAATTAACTTTTAAAAAATTAAGTCCAGTTAATATTTTTTTTAATACGGGCTATTTACTTTTGAGTAAAATTCGAGTCACATTTGGGACAATCGGTCAAAAAGTCGGGACTGTTCCAGCTAATCCGTATGACGATACTCGAATCGTGACTGTTCCGGCTCATCCGGTGCCTGATCACTTTAATCGTGACTGTTCCGGCTAATCCGGTGCCTGATCACTTTAATCGTGACCCTATGGTTTTCGTGTAGACAAGTATTGTGTTAGCGTAAACTTTCTCGGTGCATTATTATTTCGGATTCTTCTACATTTGAATGTAATAACAGTAAAGAGGTTGATGCGAGTTTTCCTACTATCTAATTAGATCACTTATATTTTAGGAAATCGTTGTTTAGTTTGAACTAAAAAGCCCATAGTATACTTAGGATGTTTACGGAATCCATTTAATTTTTTTGTATAGGATTATATCTTTTATGGATGACATGATCTTATAAATAAACCAGCGGGAGTGTTCTCCCCTAAACTTTCTCGTATACTTCCCCAAAAAGGTGCCGTTTCCCCTTCCCCCGCGTGGCTAAAAAAATTCGAACCTATTGTTACTCAGAATCCAATGACTATCAGAAGGTTTTTCAATATAATGATTGAAAAATATCTAGGTAAAGAATCAAATTCAAAGAGATGCGTAACGATTTTCCGCTCTTACAGGCTCAAGGACAAACTGACGTAATTCGCTACTCCATAATGAAATTCCGTTCCTTTCGCGTGCACAGAAGATTGCTTCCAGTACGCATGCACGTGGATAACATTTGAAGAGAATCCGTTAATTATACAGACCGACAGACAGTTAACCCTTTGACGGTTTTGACCCAAAATTTTATACGGACCTATATTTATGATGATAAAACTGTGTACAAAATTTTATCCATCTAGTTATTCAAGTTTTTGAGTTATACTGTTCGCATGACCGCAAACAGACAGACTTTCCGTGGATGGATTTTGTCCAAAATTTGATAGAAACCTACAAATTATGTGTCAAGTTCACATACCAAATTTCATCCCTTTATCTCTAATAGTTTTCGAGTTATCGTGTTCACAGACATGCAGACAGACATAATTCCAAAATTGTATTTTTTGGACTCAGGGAGGTCTAAAACGTGGAGATTCGTCAAAATCTCGAATTCGAATTATTTGACGATTACAATACTTTCTCTTTGTATACTTCGAATACGAGAAAGTAAAAAAAATACGATATCGCGATACATACATGACGCAATGGCACGACAATGTATAGCGGATAAAAAGTTATTAAGTGATATGAAAAAGGTGTAAGACGACTTCTGTACATCCATTCGCTGCTAGTTTTTTATATATTTGATTTAAATATCCTGGTTATATCATACGAAGTACTATGAGAACAGTTCATTCAAGGTTATAATGTTTCAAGGCTATGTTGGAATAAAACGGTATTTGTTCAAGGAAGAAATGACAAAAATAATGATCAGAACTATAAATATTTTAAGAATGATATCAATAAAAAAAGAAATTCTTCGAGCAGCTCGTGAAATAATATGTTTGTAAACTCAGCTGTTTTATGAGTAATAAATCATTCTGCAATGAACAATAAATTATTTTATTCGAAAATGCACACCTGCGGGTGATACGGGTGTATTCGAGAAAGAATGTTTGCTCTTATGGCATTTGGTAATTCGTGGCATGTTTTTAAAAGACATGCTTTAAATATAAGAAAAATAATTTCAGTCAAACTTTTTTTAAATTTAACTAAAATTATGTTTCAGTTTAAAATTTTGTTTTTTCAGTTTAGTTTTTATGAGAAAATAATTACAAGTGTAACAAAAATATTGCGGTTTAAATAACCTCGATCTGAATAACTTTCAAATTTATTTTAGCAAAATAGTATTACTTGGCAGTTCTAGAACGTTGGTAAGAGATATTTCTCTCATATTTTTCAATTCTAAGAAGCAAAATTAATCACAAATACTATTCCGACTTTTAATTTTTCATTTTCTTTTAGAATGGGACAATGAATAATAAAATAGGAATAACATATGTGCGTCAGATTTTCACTATTACTTTAACATGAAGCTCTCAAATGTTACTGAAATTTAATATCAGGAAGATCCATAAGATATGAAGATATTTTGCATTGTTCATTTCAAGCTATAAAAATTGATAATTTGTGAAGATATAAAAATAATTGACAAATTTTAAATTTACTTTCTATTTTTCAGGTATTGTGCAGAGTTTCTACATTGAAGGAATGATTGGCATTGTTATCTGTGGTTCCGTGGTATTGGCTGTAATATGCGTGCTTCTGTACTATATTGTTCCATGGCAAAAGTCATCGTAGATCGATGACTTTATGATCACAGTTATGACTTTTTTAGATTTTGACTACTGTTCTAGTATTGTATAGAACTTAGTTCGGTTCAAGTGTAGCCAAATGTAAGATTTTGTTTATATTGTTTTTTTACGTTGTTTGTAATAAAAATGTAGTTCAAAAAGTAATTCGTTTAATTTGTTGGCCGTTATATTTCAAAGGATTACAAGACTTCTTTTTGAAATCTTTTGCCAAAATACGCGTTGGAATACAGAGATACACTGGGATATAGATGATACTATAAGATGAGAACATTTATTTTAATTTTATTGATACCTGTTTCACATGAAAATATCAATTTTGCAATAAACTCTTCAAATATGACTTGCTAAATAATTATTCAGTTATTTAGAAAACTTCTGAATTCATTCAAAATAAGCAATATTCAAATTTGCATAAAACAGGAAGAGGCAAAAATACAGAAACGTATTTAATCCCCAATTACGAGGGGTGATCAGAAAGTATCGTGACTGGTGCCCTTTCCTCCGAGTTGAAACACGCATAGTGAAAACGTTTGGCAGATATTAACCTTGAACCCTTCCACGCATGCGCCGCAATTTACCAGGTCTTTGCTACTGCCACTTTTGTGCAGTCGAGCCTAGAAAAATGTATGTACTGTGCTGTCGTTGCATTTGTTATGACAGAGAAAGTTGAGCACTTGTAACTGCTCTCGATTTCTTTGGATGCTCGATGTCCTTGAACCATAATCATAAAACCACGATTTATCCCTGCTAGAATCAGTTTCAAAAAGGTTTCCTTGTTTTCAGCACAATCAAGGATATTGAGCTCAGCTGAAAGCCGATCTTCTATTTGCAAAAGCATTTCAAGCACAAACTTGGCGTCAGGCTCAAACTTCATAACCATGTCTTCAGACAGAATAGACTGAACTAAACTATAGATAACGCTGCGCTCTTCAGATAACTCATTAATGGTGATTCGATGATTTTTCATGCATGTCTTGGATGTTTCGTCGTTTTTCAATGTTTTGAAAGTAGTCGTCACTTTCGACATTTTCACGGCCACGTTGGAAAATTTCGGAAAACAACCCATAAACTCTTGTGTTTCTCATACATTCTTCCTCATAAGATTTCTTCAAACGTCGTATAAGTCTTGCCACAGATACCGCCAGGCAATTGGCACAATTTGATGCATTTTCTGCTATAAAAAGTGCGACGATAGCACAGCACACACATTTTTCAAATCTCTGCTGTATAGAAATGGTTGGAGCCACGGCCTTGTAACTTTCGGTGCATACGTGGAGAGTTCAAGGTCAATATCTGCTACGCATCTTTACTCTGCGTGTTTAGCTTTAAGGCTCAACTCCCGATAATTTTTTATCGCGCGTCATATTCTCGAAAAAAGGCAAAAAAGGGATTCGTTATCCAGGAGCCTCCTGTGCATTTGGACGCGCGCTGAAATTTTGAATAAAATGTCTAATCACTATATGATGTGTAATCTTACATTCATTTAATTTCTAGTGTCCACTATATTATTGAATCATGTGATATAATATGAAATTTAATAACTTAATATAATGAAAAATTTGCTTTGTTTAGCATATGGTATATTTTATCGATATACTTTGGATTTAATTTTTTTGCCTCAGTATTATAGATTACTTGGCATAAAGAATTGATTCCATGTGCCTCATGTTTCAGAATTCCTTTTAGTACAATAATATACGAGCGTGTTCAAAATAATTTTGACGTACAGTAGAACCCCGGGAATCCGAACAAATTGGGGCTGACCTCTGTTCAGGTTCCGAGGAATTTGGTTTATCCGGGAAATCCGGTCAAATACTCTTGATATACCAAATGCAGTAGAGTATTGACTCTGAGTGCTCTGTGAAGACGTAAGGTAAGAGCACGCAGCGATTCGCACTGTACAGTGGCAAACAAGTTGAGGGTGAAAAGAAGATATCCTAGTTTGTTTCTACTAATTAAGGCGCTGTATTCATTCTTAAAGACCACTTCAAATACTTCTCTTAAGTTAGGAATAAACATTAGCTTTGTTTCCGATTCGAAATTGTTATTTTTCAGTAAAAGGTTTCCAGAAAATTGAAAAAAGTTGTTCGGATTTCAGGGGTTCTACTGTATGAATATATTTGGTGTGATATAATCATTGTAAATAAATCATTTGCCACTGACCTAATGAAAGAACAAGTAATGGGTTTTCCTTTTTTCTAACCTTTGAAAATTTAGTAGCAGTGAGTTGTCGAATTTGGGCTGGTATGACAACTTAAATGCTTTTAAATATTTGGACCGTAAAATAGGCAAATTATGTTGCAAGGACGTAAAGATGGTGTATGAAATCATCTATATTAGAATAGGCCAGAAATTTCGGTAACGCTCAGGAATGTGGGGTGGCTAATGTGCCAGAAGAGGTTCAGACCAGACAGTCAGTCTACATATTAGCATACACACACGATACTTTTCTGATTCTGTGATGATTTAATATCAAATAGGAGTTATGACAGGGTTTTTTCAGCTGATTTTAGCCGTTTCTTTTCTTTTTTTTATTTTATGTTCATCGGCGCGGAACTCCGTTAATATCAAATAGAAGTTATACTAGAATTAATTTATTTTTCCACTTCTTGGAGATCTTTGCTTTCGTTTCAGTTAAAAAAGGTTCTTTCTTTTTCGTACTTAATTTTGGAATTGAATATTTATATATTTTGCAGAACGAAAGTTAGTGCCAATTGATTAATCATTTCTGTTTTCATGCCTTTTTTAAATTTCTTAAGCACTTCGCCAAAGTGTATGAGATTTTCTACTACAACTTTCGTTAATAAATCTTTGACAATCATATCCGAGATATTGTTGGCAAGCTAAAAGCCAGTCTTAGACGGGCACAAACCTTCTAGGCTTTAAGAGAAAGTATTGGGTGTTTTAAGTTAAAGAATAAGATTTAGTCATCATCAATTAAATATTTTACCAAAAGACAACTAGTCCTTCCGTTGTTTCTAAATAAATAGCACAATTGTTATATTCTCAGACGGGAAACTTGTTTGGCTACCATTTATGATAATTATTTTATTAAAATAGTTTGAAGGATAAGGTTAAGAGAATTTTTTTGTTGTTGCTGTTGTCCAGAAGTTGCCTAGATTGGATCACAAACATTTGCTTAAATGGACTGTTTAAATCAATGAGGCTATTATCTTGAAATACAGGAATAGTCTAAAAGCAGTTATAATCAGTAGTAATCTTCTCAATTTGGAAGTGAAACAAGTCAAAACAAATCTTCAAATAGAGGAATACTCCAAAAAGCAGTTATAATCACTAGTAATTTTCAAAATTTGGAAGTGAAGCAACCTAAAACAAATCTTGAAATAGAGGAATAGTCCAAAAAACTGTTATAATGAGTAGTAATCTTCACGATTTGGAAGTGAAACAAGCCAAAACGAATCTTGAAATAGAGAAATAGTCTAAAAAGCTGTTATGCTCAGTAGTAATCTTCTCAATTTGGAAGAGAAACAAGCCAAAACAAACTAAGGTTTGCATGACTTTTTATTATGTATTTGGAAACAAAGGAAGAAGTCATGATCTAGGGGCATACTTGATTTTATACATTGTATGCTGGTGTGAAATTGAGAATCAAAAAATACTTCTGCTTTAATTGTGATTTAAGAAATCAGTAATCCAATTTTTCAAAACCAGTTTTGTAAATGGATTGATGATACAATATATAAGCTTTTTTCCCATTTTAAAATGCATTGCATAAAATTTAATCGCATTATTTTGAAAATAAATGAACTAAAAAAATTTGACTACTTTTTCATTAATATTACTTCTCTTAGCGTACATTAAAAAATGCCCAGGTGGTTCAAATTCGGCAATCTTCCACTAAATGATGAAATACAGAAAAAAATCCATTTAAACTGCAGAAATGTTTAAAAACCTAATTATGTTTGACTTTATCAACAATATTTACTGTTTTAAAACTTATAGCTACCTTAATTATTAGAAATACAAACAAAAAAATTTAGTTAACTTTACTGCTTATATCACTTGTGTTAAATCTTCATATCATGCAAATACAGGTTTTAAAAGGTTTTTTTGTAATAAGATTGTTAAAATGCTTCTCGGATTACTTCTCGCGAACTTCACAGAATTGATTACACTGTTACACAACATTTTAATTCCAGAAGTGTTGCTTTTTAATATAATCTTGTCCCATGAATTCTTCTCGTTTATTTAAATAGTTAATCTAGAAATGCTCGTAAAGGTTTAATGGAACGGGACATATTTACCAAAAAAATGCACTATAATCGGATAAACTGTTAAAGGTTGTACTCTATCATGTGACTCAGGTGTACTGTAGATCACGACCTTATTGTGGAATGCAAAATATAAAACTCTATTTTTAATTCTTTATACAATGTTTTGTTCATGAGAATCTTCAAAATTTTAACAAGCTGGAGAAATAAATATGCTTGGCGCGGTGGTCACAAAAGAGGACACCAATTTTAAAATTTTCTAAAAAAATCCAAACTCACTTTAAAATCCCGAAAATTGCAAGAAAATGTAGCTGATAGTACTCCTCTTGGAATGTAGATGGCAGCACTACCAAATTTAGTTTCCAATCCGGAAATATTAGAGATTAAAAATGTGAAAATTCTTTGATTTTGAAATGGGAAATTTTTTGAGTCTTTCAAATTCACTCGAAAATTTTCCTCCAATATTCTTGAAGTTTTAATTTATGATTTTCTGTAAGATTCAACAATATTTTTTGAGTGTATGTAGGTGGCCTTAGGGTTCGTCCATAAATGATGTCACACTTTTTTTTCAATATTTTTGACCCCCCTCTCCCCTTTGTCACACTTCACCATACCCCCTCCCCCTCCTTGTCGCATGTTACGCTATATTACATAAACATATACTTGCAGTTCAGAAACTACGTTATAGATCATATTTCCAATTTTATTTTTAAACTTTGTGTTTTAATAACATTTGTGTGCATAATAATATTGATTATATGTGTACTTATTTTGTATGAAATAAGATTAAGGTTTACAACAAAAAACCTAATTAATATACAATAGTAATAAAATATTAATATAAAAGAGCAATTGAAAACTGTAGTATTTTGGAATTTGAAATGGAATTTGATATATTTTGCTACAAATCTTATCTTTACTTTATGAACACAAAATTAAACAGATTGAATTTAAAAAAAACGCCTCAATAAGATCAACCTGTTTGTGCCACTGCCGGTTCTACCACTCACCCAGGTGGTGCGACGTATCTTTTGTTGGACATTTCAAGGGTGTGACAGGGGGAGGTTTTCTTCTAATGGTGAAGAATTTCTGCTGCTACCATATTCTCAGAACCTACCCTGAATGCCTTTTTCGAAAAGACAGGAATATAAGTGGAAAAAAAATCACATGAAAGTTGTTTTAGCCCCGATTAAAAAAAATACCCTCAAATTCTGGTAATTTCAAAATAACTTCAAAATTTAATCTGCTGGTTTTAAATGTTTTTTTATTTTAACCAAAATGTGTGATGTCACACTTCTTGTTACCCCCTCCCTCCCCCTTGTCACAATTTCACGAACCCCCTCCCCCCTCCAAGCGTGACATCATTTATGGACGGTCCCTTATCTAAAGAGGTCATCGTATGGGGTGGAATGAAGCAAGTTAAAAAGAATTGTGGATTCTATGTCGAGACAATAAACTAAACGCATTCATGATGTTTTTCCATCATATTTCAAAAAATTTAATGTCTTGCGCCTAAAAGGGTTAAAGTCGTTTCATGATAGAAGTATTTTGAATTTGTCGTCAAAATACCAAATTAGATTTTTCTAGAATACGAGCGTCTTTTTATTGAATATCTACCATAAACGCTTGGTTTTTGGCCTTTTTGGTGATATATAGAGTTAACCAAAAAATTACTAATTAAATTTTTCAATTTAAACTCGAGTAGGGTGTCTTTTTTTTACGTAATCGCTAAGATATTGGTAAAGTAAAATGATTGGCGATAGAAAGAGCAAAGAATTGAATGCTTTGTGTGTAAACAGAACTGATTTGAACTTGATTTCCAAATGGTTTTGGCTATTACTGTACTGTAAGCTAGGATTACTGTATAGAGACGATTCTACATTGCATTTTCTTTTCCTTGTTCAGCTGTAGTTATATAATTTTTTATAAATGTGGCTATGGAATATAGGAAAATTAATTGAAAAAGTTAATATCTATCTTACACTTTCAATTCAAATTAATTAATTGAAAAAATTACTTATTTTAAGTTAAAATGTAATAAGTGTATTAACTATGTATTAAACTATTCAATATCATTTTAAAAAAGGCAAAATTATAAGCTGTGCAATATATGCATCACTGCACAGGGTAGGATCAATTGCAGCTCTCAAAAGATTACAATGCACGAAACCTCATTGTCTTGGTACTGAAACAATTTCGAAATAATCAATGTACTATTTCATGGGTTCCCAAACTTTTTACCCTCGCGCACCCCTTTACTCTTCTTTTTCTTTTCGCGTACCCCCTACTCTCATACCCCCCCCCCAATCATCCGTCCATACAAAGATGTTTTTATCAATAATGTTAACGTTAGCTTAAGTTAGCATAAAAGTGAAATGACTCGAATTAATAACATTTGAAGAACTTATTTTTGATTTGATATTTATCGCATTATTACAATGGTATTTGTTCAACGCCAAAGCAAAGGAAACCAGGGAAGTGAATGAACAACCGAATAAAAAATCACGTTTTCACAAACATTAAACAGTCAAGTTAAATAAAAATATGCAAAAAACAAATGGATTCATGATATAAATATAACGCATTAATGTTGTAAAAAGAATAAAACCTTTTTTTATTGTAGAATGAATGATTATATTTTTTATTAAGTTTCTCAGTAAAAAAAAAAACTATATTTATGTTTACCAAATATTTGCATACAACATATTTCCGAAATTCCTATTTCCAAAGAAATTCAAAAATAAAATGCATTCATAAACAAAGAATTTGTTTAATAAATATATTTTATTAAGTAGCTCGATGGTAATAATTAGCAATATAAGTTTCGTCGAAAATGGTTAAAAAAGAAAACAATGGCTTCTTTGAAATGCGTGAAAAATTTCTGTTATAAGCTAGTGTAAATTTACAAATCAAGCCAGACATGGTTGAATCAATTCGTCAATTTTAACACTGAAATGAAATTAAAAACTGCGTTTAAGAAGAAACCAATCAAACCTCTCCTATTACTGAGTTTGTGGCTCCATCTAGTGTACGATTTGACAAAAATTACTGTTCTTGATAAACATTTTATTGCAAAGGCGAAAGAATTGCCGTTTTAAGAATTAAAGCGGAATGAATAATGATTTTGCAATTCGCTTCAGTTTAAGAAGGATTTTATATTATTTTAATATGTATTAAAGTACAAGCAGATACTTTTAATTGAGTATCCTCAGAGAAATACTAGATTCTTTCAAGGAAGTAAATATAGATACTGCAATCTCATTTTTTTGGTGTGCAATCCAAATTCTAATTAAAAATGTGAGATTTGATTGATCTGATTAAAGAAAAATTTGAAAACTTCTTTTTCAACATAACTTTAGCATCAATTAATAGTCATCATCTTTATTTATGAGTTTCATGAAACATCAGCAAATTTTTACAATTTCAAAACATTTTTATACATGCTTCTACAGATGTCCTTGTAGATAAGCTTCATACAAGTATTTTTTTAATAATAAGCTACTGATGAAAAATAATTTTGCTTTAAAAAGAAAATATTTGTATCTCGTTCCTCTATAACAAAAAATATAAGTATAAAACAAAAGTAAAAAAAGAAAGAGTATATGAAAAACAAAAGATTTAAACAATAACGATAACAATACACCTTTTTGCGTGTTCAACGTAACAGCATCAAGTGATTGCATCAACAGAAAATTACAAAGATTAATATTAAAAAACCTAAAATATAATTTAGGATGTGAAAGAAAAATATTCAAACTGGAAGGAATGAATGAGAGCTTGAATGACGAACTTTCTCGAAGGCCACTCGCTGTTGAAGTTCTAAAAATGGACAAAATTTTCTGTCAAGGGTAAGATTATAAATCAAAAATATACCCTTTGTGGCCTGAATTTTGTCCGACCTCAATACAAGAAACATTTTGAAAAAAATAAAGAGGCAAAAAATCCTTAATAAAAATTCAAAAGATACTAGAGCTTGTAAAATAAATTGACCCTCTCTGCCGAAATTATCATGAAGACAAGAGGCGGCAAAACGTACTATGACAAAGGCAGTAAAAAGTTCTGGAAGCTAGCAAACCTAGCTCCATCTATGAAGAAAAATTCTAACTAATTAATCAGAAGAAAAATGGCTAATATTTAGACAGATATAACAAATAAAATTAAAATAAACTATTAATAAAGAAAAATTATAAACTTTTTATACTCATTTGAAAAAACCTATTAACATTAATGAAAGAATCTGGGAATACGGTGTCTTTAAGAATATTCTTTAGATAATCTAAAGCTTTAACAAAATTAGAATGGTTATTACAAATGCTGTTAATTCTATTAATTTGAGAAAAAATGGAATTTTTAACTTTTGACGTACGTTTGACAAGCTTAGAATTTCCATTGAATTATAATAAAATTGTTAAACTAATTTTAAAGAAGTTAAAGAAATTTTAAATTATATTAATCCTATATTTCAAATTAATTTCCGCTAATAATAATTAATTCCTTTAATAGAAAATAGTAAATTAGGTCAGTGGTACATCATGCGCGTGATATAGTTTGGATGTCACGATGCATCTGATTATTTATTGCAATCGCGATGATATAATTTAATAATATTTTTTGGCAACGTTCGACAAGCAGAGAAGTGCTTTGTTTTGATTAGACATCTGAAGTACAAGGAAAATTGTTAAACAATCAAAAATGCTTCACATGGAATGTTGTTTACCATGAGGTTTTTTGAATAAAGAAATTTGTAAATAAAAAAATATTCCTGTCTTAAAACATGTTTATTTTATTTGTTTTCAATCAATGTTAAACATTTCTCTCCCATATATATCTATTTAAACACGTCAAATTTACGG
>BGPR01001920.1:173418-186090 GCA_013235015.1 Araneus ventricosus | reverse complement strand
GATTCAAGACATAGGTAACGGATTTATATGTTTTCATGGGATCAGTGCCTCCTTAGTTTAAATATCATGTTATTATAACTGAAACTGTTTTAAATAGCATTCTAAAGTATGGATTTAACCATCAGAGTTATATTTCCAGAAGGCTGTTAAAATTTTTGAATTTGTCTAGGAAATCAAGAAGTTCTTGGTGAGTATATTTCCGGTAGATGTCCATATCTAGGAAATAAGAATTTTGTCTGAAATATTTCCAGTAGACTGTTCAAATTTTAAAAAATTGCCTCGGATATTTTTAACGGTTGTCAGTTTGAATTCAAACAAGTGATATAAAAAAAATTAAAGTCAATTCCTACTTAGGTCAACAAAGAAAAATTTTATTTTAGTTACTTTTTATTAAATAATTACAATTAATATAAATATGTATATACATATGACAGAATCACAATATTAAGTGGCAAAAATTTTTCTTAATACTTACAATTTAGAACGCAACCAATCAAGCCTTTTAGTCAAACTATCGAGACCGAATTTCTTTTTAAAAAGTAACGTTTCAAAGTAAGGACCGTGAGTTACATTTCTGAGATCACATTTGCTTTCGTCAGTTATTACTGAATCATTTTAAAAATTCACAACGGCGAAAAATTTTGCGTTGAAACTACGTCAAGTACTTAAATCGTCTCACAGCTCATTCAGAGAACTAAAAGTGGCAATTAATAAATTAAATTTAATTAATGAATTAATATTTGAAAAAACTGTATTAACATCAAGTGTCATCCACTACAAGTTTAAAGAAATGTATTTGAACTTGAGTGGATGAATAAAAAGCATTTTATTAACGATTGGAAATTTGAACAAGATATATAAATATATATAGGGAGAGTGTGAACTAATAGTAGGAATTGAAAAATCCGTTAGGCTCTGTTTTATTAAGTAATTGTCTAGGAGAAAAACTGAATAAATTTCTTGGTTGTGTTAATTTCCGGTAGATCAGAATCTAGGAGATTTAAGATTTTTACTTTAGTATTATCTCTGGTAGACTGAATAAACTTAAACATTTCTAGCCTTTGAATTATTTTGAATTGTTGTTACAAAACTTAAAGTTTGAATAATCCCGTAGGTGAAATTTGAAATAACCTAGGATTAAAGTCGGTATTCTCTACTATACTGAAGCACATAGTGTAGTGTATCATTTTGAAGTGTTATTTATATAGTGTTTATTTTGACAATTTTGTAAAAGGATCATTAAGAAAACAGGTATATTTCACTTTTATATTTTGTTTTATCAAAAAAAAGTTGTAAAATGGCTTTTTTCGCTAAATCACAGAAAGTTGATCTTCTGAGTCTAGTCGCAGAGGTCGGTCTAGATGTAAGTCCAAATGTAGGCAGTCTTGAGTTGATAAAGTGGATTCAATCAACGGCTGACTACGAACAAGAGACATTTAAAGATATCTTAAAAGCCATGACTTCAGTCAGGATTCAAAAGGTGAAAGAACAAAAGAAGAGAGAAAAGAGAGAATTTGAGGCTAAAGAGAAAGAAAAAGAGAGAGAACATGAACTGCTTTTAAAGAAGATGGAATTAGAGACAGAAGAGAGAATAGAGTCAACTACAGAAGGAAGAGTGAAGTCTTCATTCGATGTCTATCGTTTAATACTAAAATTTGATCCAAAAGTAAGGGATATCAGTTTATATCTGACACTATTCGAACGGCAATTGAAAAGAGCAAAGGTGTCTGAGGAGTTGTGGGTTTCAAATCTCTTCCCAACGGCATGGTCCAGCTAATTGCTAGAAAGCCTGAAGAAGTAACCGATGATTACGAACAGGTAAAACAGATTTTGGTGAAACGATATAAATTGTCAGCCGAAATGTTTAGGCAGATGTTCACTAAACACTCGAAGAATGCTGACGGAACATGGGAAGATTTCGTGTATGAACTAAGAACCTATTTCCAAGAATGGATTAAAGGATTAGAAGTGGAAAATTTTGAGCAACTATGTGATTTAATTATCACCGATCGAATGAAACGTCGAGTTCCCACAGAAGTTAAGGAACATTTTATTGACGAATGGCCGAAATTTAAATCCCCGGAATTGCTTTCCAAAAAATTAGATCAATATGAAAGTGTACGGAATATGATGAAAAAGAAGACCGCTTCTCATAACCATAAAGTCCAGTTTCAAAGACAAAAATTCGGCACATATTAGAGGTGCGACAAAAGAAGTTGACGAAGGTTTTGAGCGGAAGAAAGAGTATAGGTGTTATCATTGCTCTTCCACGGGACATTTTCGTTCTAACTGTCTGCAATTGAAGCAATCGGAAAGTACGCCAGACAATGACCTGATTTCACCTTACACAGTTATCGGAGAACTAAATGGTTTTAAAATGCAGATCCTTCGTGACACCGGAACTACAGTGGATATTGAGTCTAGAAACAGAATAAGGCCAGAAATGCTCACAGGTGAACAAATATGGGTTCAACAAACGTTTGATGAGAAACCTATCTGCTTGCCTTTGGCAGAAGTAGAATTAAAAGGAAAATTTGGTCAACTTAAAACTAAAGTTGCAGTTGTCGAAGCAGATAAAGGAAAAGTACTTGTTGGGAAACCGCACAGCAGCCTTGCTAGGAAAAGACAGAGAACGTCTCTTATTTCCCAAAGCTTATGTCCTACAGACTAGAGCCCAGAAGCGAGTGTCTGAGCAGAATAGGGAAACAGGCCAGTTGCGAAATACCTTTTCCAAAGGAATCAACACTAAAGAAGTAGGAAAATTCAGAAGTTCCAAAGTATTGGCCAGTTATGTATCGACGCCAAGAAATTCTGACGTGACTGCGAGGACAAGCGAAACAGTCAATCAGTTAAAAACAATAGACGAGAGGAAGAGATTTCAACGTAGCAAATTTTCTGAAGCACAGTCGCCTGCAGCTAGCACGTCTGTAAATGATACCAAAATAAAATCTGTGACTAAAATTTCAAAAAGACCAGACAATTATCGTTTTTCTGTAAATGCGATTGAAAGGTCTCATTTCTTGCACTCGGAAGTTATTTCAGAAGAAAATGGCAATGAAACTTTGGATACCATCTCACAAGTAAAATGTCAGAAATCTGGAAATAAAGCCTTCAGTATAAAGACCGTATCTGATGTCAATCAGGAAATCATCGAAGATGTTGAATTTGGTTCTGAAAGTGAAAAAGAAAACCAAACGAGTTTTAGAGAAAATAAACTAACTGAGGAGGATGAATTAAATTCTGGTTATGAGATTCTTGTAAGTGCAAACCGATTAAATGACAGTGCACAGAAAGAGTTCCATAGAGCTTCCTCCGAAACGGAAATATCATACGAAAGTCATTTGTCTTCAGTGAATAGAGAGAATGATGAATCTCTGATTGAAGTGAGAATTGAGCATGAAGACACAGATGAATTAATGCAGCTGAAAAATGAAGATCTTCTTCCTGAAGTTGAAACTGAGCCACATTCTTTGGTCAGCGATGTAGAAGACACTAGAAGAAAAAGTTTAAATTCCCAAACGGCCGAGAGTTTTGCTACCGAAAATATCGAGAGAAAATATGAGGCTATGAGGCCTCAGAAATTATTTCAAATGAAAATGGAGCAACTAAGGATGAACCCAATGTTGCTGTCGACAATTTTAGCTTATCACGTGAATTACATGGGCATGAGTCACTCCCTAATTAAGGTGAATCATCACATTCAACTCCAACGTAAATCGAAGAAAAAAGCTAAATATATTGTGAAACGCCAGCATAAAAGCCATAAACACAGTAAGAAAAAGTAGAGCCACTGTTAAGATTAAGCAAGGTTCCTAAGCTTAATGATCCTTCTTTAATTCTGTAAAAAAATGTAAAATATTTCATTGAATTTAAGAAAAATGTGTTTATGTGTACGAAGAAACTGAAACTTTTAAATTCATATTATGTTATAAATTTTAATTTATTCAATTTTGCACTTGTACACTTATATGAGTTGTAAAGAAACGTGCAATATTTTAGTTTGTAATAGTTGATTTAATAGATAACTGATAAGTTTCATGTGAAACACATACGGAAATGTGTGGTCAACTTTTCATCTGTTAAAAATTTTAATCTGCTCAATGTTCAGGTCTTTATTTTAAGAAAGTATTTAAAATGTTATGCTTTTTTTTGGAAATGCACTGACCCATGATGATAAGATTCCGTCATGCTGAATCCAAGGACTATATGAACTTTTCGTCGTTAAAACCTCCGAAAAGTTTTGCCAGCAGGGAGGTATTAAGACTGTAACGAATTGGATTAGGTTTTCAGTCTTATATTTCAAATAGTGAGCTCAGACGGCTTTATCAGTGTACTGATGCACTTTTCTCGAGGCACAGACTGCACGTAATGTAAATGTTTGTGATTGTTTATTTTAAAAAGCTGAAATTAGTTCTTTAAATTTGCTGGTACGTCTTGCTAATAAATTTATTTTGATATAAATTGGCTATTTTCTGAGTCTGACGTTACAATATATATATATATATATATATATATATCAATATTATGAAAGTCAAAAAATGTTGAAATAAAATGGAGAGACTGTAGTAAATCGGCATGTATTGTTTTATGTTGTATATGTTGCTTTTACATTTCTGCTATGTTTGTTTCTTATTTGTTATATATATATATAAAGATTTGCTAGGACGTGCTGTGTTTTCACTGTAGCGAGGGAAGCGAGCAGGGTTTGTGTAGCAAACCTGGGGGTTGGCGAGCTTTAGCGAGCAGAGGTCAGAGCCCCCTCATACTTACTTATTGTATTAATTACTCATTTATTATTATTACATATTGTATTAATTACTTATTTATAATCATTAGTTATATATATATAGAGAGAGATTAATTAATTAATTATTGTATTAATACTTACTAGTTGTATATTAAACTTAATAATAAATTTTTTCTACGAACGTTGTTTCTTTTTTAACAAAAACCCAAAAATCGTTTACTTTGAGCGGTTTTAACCGCCCGGTTAAACCGGAAGGGAAAAGACCGGTTATTGGTCTATATATCTAGCTCTTAAGTTATGAAAGAAAAATTAAGCTACGTTTCGCCCATGCGCAGTAAAAAAATACTCAATGTGTGGTTGCATGTCGAAACCAATAAACGCGAAAGGGTTAATTTAGTCCTCTCTATTTGTCCTCACATTTTTGTCAAATGTTTTTGAATTCAATACAGTTCAGTATTGGGCTTCTTTAATTTGTTCTACTCGCAACCTCTTTTAAATATCAAAAGTATTCTGTAATTCCATTTATAACAGAAAATCTCCTCAATGACAAATGTATATAAAACTAGGAAAACAATGGGATACGAAAAAAAAGTGAAATAAATGCGTTCATTGAATTTTTAAAACTTAAGAAAATGTTTAAAACCAAGACAGGTATCTGACTTCACTTTTTGCTTATTAATTTTAAAGAATCTGTTAGAAGCACTCAATATCTACGTTTTCGTAACGCCAAAAGCCCTATTAGGTCATAAAAATTAGTGTTTTTACCACCATATAACCTCATTTACAAAAAGCCATATAAACTCATTTACCAAAAACCATATAACCTCATTTACCAAGAACCATATAACCTCATTTACCAAAAACCATATAACCTCAGTTACCAAAAACCATATACAGTAGGACCCCGGTAATCCGGACGAATTCAGGCACATGAACGTCCGGATTAGCGGGATTTCTGGATTAGCGAGGTTTTTTAAAAATAACGTAAAACACTTTTTTCAAAAATTGTATGTATAGGTACTATGGTATATTTGTATGAACTAACATTGTATGGACATGATACAGTATGAACATGATATGTACATATATAATTACTACATATGCAAATGAATGAACATAATCAGTGTCCAAAAAAGTCAGAAATTTTTCTTTGCGCGGCCGTTCCAATTTTTAATTCAAATGCGCGGTCTCTTAAACGTCTGAGGAGCATAATTTCCGTGTGCTTCAAAATTTTGCTCTTCAGCCCACTGTAATGAAGTGCTGAGTGCCGCCCCAACCTCAGAATGAGAAATTTTGATGAAATTTACAGGGGGTGACGTCGTCATCATCATCATTTTCTGCTGTTACCGTCCTGATAATTTCGTCGTCTGTTAAAATTTTATTTCGAGTCAAACTGTCGTCAGCCTCAGCAGCCCACTGGAGGACTTCAGTATTAGACATCGGGTTCGTGTTTTTACTTGGTTAATGAGTGATGCAAGCTGAATTTCTTCAGTTTGCACATTTTCTTTCTTCAACTTCAGAATCAATAAAATTGGGAAGCACATCTTCCCACGACTTGTTAATCAGCAATGTAGACACAGATGCCCAGTTAGCAAGACTGAACACGACATCTTTTAAATTTACATTTGTCTGTGTTTTTTCCAAGTTTTCATTGTGCAGAGGATTATTGAGAATCGTCGTAAGAAGCAACTTGCTATATCCCAGCTTGATATTTTGAATAACATTCTGATCCATGGGTTGGATCAGCGCAAGATTCGGGTTTGCATCATTCTCCACGGACCGTCCGGATTACCGAGGGTTCCGGATTAGCGCGTATCCGGATTACCGGGGTTCTACTGTAACCTCATTTACCAAAAATCATATAAACTCATTTACCAAAAACCATATAACCTCATTTACCAAATAACATATAACCTCATTTACCAAATACCATATAACCTCATTTACCAAAAATCATATAACCTCAACAAGAAACAGACGAGAAGAACAGGGATGCAGTTTAGTACCTCAGGCACTGTTAAGGCACCTGTTAGAGAAATAGTGAATCGGGTCTATGCATTCAAGTTAGCAGCCTCGGGATGGTTTCAAAGCACTGTTTTTTTGTGGGGGGAGGGTCCAAGTGAACCATCACAATGTCTAAGTAACCTCATTTTACGACACCTAAGAACTTTGTATCTAAATATCTGAAAATTCAATGAATTCTCTATAGTGCTTTGAAAAAATATTTTTAAAAATATGAAAAAATACTTACAGAAATTTTAGGAAATGTAATCTGTATAAAATATGGTATATAACGATGACTTAATTCATGTGTCAGAAGATACAGTGTAAAGCAATTAAATAGGCAATCCAAAATTTGTATCTTTGGAAACCATTATTTAAAAAGTTTGATTGTAATATACAATAAAGGTGATGCTATTGGAATAAAACACATATGCTAAGAATTCGTAGGAAAATAAGTCCTTCTGTGGATACGTAAAAACTGGTAATAGATAATGAATCTTAATTATTTAATTAAAAGACATGTTAAAAGGAGGACATTTCATGTGAACTGACAGGCTCATACCAAACGTAACTGTTTATTTAATTTAATACGTAACTGCACGTTGTCTCATGATGTGCCGTGTCGTCACGTTCTCTTTCATGCTGCAAGATCTGCAACGGATTCAAAAATTAAATCTGTGCAGTAATTTCAATAATGTGTTTCTCGAACTATAAAAACGTTATTTCAGGGGCATGATATCCATGACGAAGACACCCGACTAATTCACAGCGGTTATGCGAGTATTTTACAAGCAATCGAGCAAAAGCCCGCTAAGACAAGGCAAATCAGGAACCCTATTAGCCCCAGGTACTCTACAATATTCATACGATATCTTTACGATGTTGTGAGATATTCAAAATGTCGTAGCAACAGGAATGGCGCTAGAGTTTGACCGATTTGCCCGACAGGAGGGCACGGTCTCCTCGACTCCAGTTCAGTCCGATAGTAAACGACGACGAATCTAATTGGACAAGCGAATGGAAGGTCCCCTCCCACTAGTGGAGTAGGCAATGTTTATATGCAACTCGCGCAATGAGATACAGGAAGAAATTTCAGAATGTTATTTCCTAAAATAGTAAGTTCTTCTACAAGATATTGCCTTGATTAATTTTTGAGAAGGAATAATTCTTTTCCGTGATTAATCATCTTGTATTTGTTTTAAATTCTTTCTATTAGACATATCACAATTCCCATATAAGCATCGTCCTTAAAAAATTATGATTGTAGCACTAAACGATTGGCAGCCCTAAAACTTCTAAAGTAAGTTTCTATTTTTCAAAAATCTGCTATAAAATTATTTTCAAAAATGTTAAGGATGTGCAAAAATTCTGGGATTATTCATGAGAGAATTGAAAATAATTCACTGAATAGAAAAATGTTCATTTTCCGGAGAGAATGCTTCAGAGGGATCAGCACCCATTTGAAGCTCTTGATTTTGTTATTTACAGAAAAATATTTTTATTCATGATTTTTCTAACAATATCGAAAATTCATGTTATTCTTAACCTTTTGCAAAGTTTACATTTTGTTTATATTCCCTATAAACACAAGTGCATAAAATCATAATTAGTGTTTCATTTGCTTGCGTTTTGTGAGAAAGTCAAGAGAATAGAACTATATTGTTGAAAATAAAAAAATAAAATAAATTTATTATAAAATAGTCTTACTTTTGAGTAAAAATAATGTAAAGATAATATTGGAAAATGTTCGACATGAGATTTCCCATTGTTATAGATTTAAGTAGTAATAAAATGACAGAAAAAATATCTTTAATATATATATTTCTTTGAGATAAAAGCATAAAAAGAAAGAACAAACTACGAAAAAATATAATTTATATAAAAGCATAATAATTGGTTCCGACGTCTACGAGACCGTTTTGTTGAGGAACCAGAAGTATAAGTCTAAGGGGATGCACCGGTATCGCACTTTCGTCCTGTTTGTACATTTTCAGTGCTGATACGTGGTATGTTCCCACGGGTTTATTTGGATTGTCTGGGTTGGCGATTTCATAAGAAGTGGGTGATTTTTGGGTGAGGATGATGTAGGGTCCATCTCTTTTTGGCATAAACTTGGTAGTATGCCCCTTTGCGGCGTTACTCAAATGATGAGTAGTGACAAACACCCGGTCTCCAGGAAAATAATTATGAGCCCTCCGTCGCAAATAAAATAAAGCTAATATCCCCTCCCTGGGTATGCCCTAGTTCAAAATATCTATTGTTAGGCAAAAAATGTTGACTTTTCATGTATAGAGAATTAAGGCTTGTTAGCCTGACCTACAACAATAGAAAATGCTATTGAGTAAACACTGGTGCCTTAGGGACAATTTCTGATTGCAGATTCAGAAGCAGCATAAGAAAACATATGAAACAGTACTCAGTATCCAAATTACAAACAATTCGTCGACCAGCATAGGTGAAAGTTTTCAGTCCATAAACAAAAAATGCAAAACACACACAAGTTAATGGCCAGAGCCATGCAATTTAGCATTCGGCTGCTGTAGCTTAATGTTTGAACCTAAACTATGCTTCCGGTTCTGGAGGAATTTTTTCAGAAATGTATCAGTGTCTAAAGAGAGTTAATAATTCCGTAAATGTGATAGATTTTTTAAATTTTCCTTACTAATGATTCTGCATATACATAAAAATTACTAGAGGGCATCACCTACTTCTAGATTGAAGGCTAAATACTTGTTTAAATGATTTCAATATAGTTAACCAATAGTTCACTAATCATTCCAAAACCAATTCTTGGACCCAAATTCTCCAATCGTTGATCTATTGTTGGACGGTTCTATATGTAGGATAAATTCATGAGTTGGTTAATATTTCAATGGTGAAATTTCCTTGCATATACAGAATGTTTTCGCGATATTTGCACGATTCTGCAATACCCATTCCTGTTGTGATTAGAGAACGGGAAATTTTAAATAAATAGAAAATAATTAGAATTTATATCTAATATAATATAACTAAAAAACACAATGTATTGTCAAATCAAAAATTATCTCAATTTAGTACATGGGTGATTCTCTGCAAATAGGCCATTTTCACATTGGAAATGGAAGAAAAAAAACCATTTCAGAAGTTTCTAATATTTTGTAGCAAAATGCGAGAAAAGGTACTTTATTGAAACAAATAGTGGTCCTGCTTAATAACATAAAATATTATTATTATTTTATTTATTACTAGAATAAGGGAATTATCGCAGTGAGGGAATGACAATTTTTATGAAAAACATATTTTAAATAATAATTTTAACAAAATTTTTGTCCAGAAAATTTACATCTGCTTTCTCTGATATCTCAGGTCACAGGAGGGTTGAGTTTTTTTAACATATTGGGCATGACTCTTTTACAAAACTCTTTCGTAAGGTCTCTCACTAGTTCTTATACTGGCATTTCTAAACTTGTTTTTTCTAGCTTCCTTGCTGATTTTTCTTTTTACGTAAACGCACATAAACTTTCTTCCCACCCATGATAACTATTATAAAAGCATACAGCAATGTTAATTTTAATAAATTTATAAAGATATTTTAATTTTGCACAGTATGTTACTTATTAAAAATTTAAATAATTTAATCATTTAATTGTGATATTAAACAAATTTGCATACATTAAATTATATTACAGCAAAACAATTGCATTGGTTTGTTGTTTCCATACATTAGTTTTACATTAAATTTAAACTTGATACTAATATTAGTCCTCAATTCAAAACTTTTTTGTCTCCTCATATTTGGCCCAAACATAATATTCGGCTATCCAAGCTTTGACGTCGGATATATTCTTCAAATTAGATCGAAGGATAGTTTTTTTCGAATCTGTTTGTATATCTTCATTTTCGAAAGAAGAAAGAAGTTCTGAATTTTGAAGAGCCATAGTAGTCAACACAGAGAACAAGTAGTCGAAAACAACGAAGTGAAAGAAGCTGCTGGCAATAAAACGCTCAAATTTCGGTTTTCAAGGGCTCTCGCATTCGCTCGTCCAATCGGATTCGTCGTAATTTAATATCGGACTGAACTGAAGTAGGGGATGTTTATATGCCTCCCCGACAGGGGGCACGACCTGCTGTACGGCGGGACGAGTGTAATGAAATGGGTCTCAAATTTTCGCCAGATTATTATTTATCAACTACAGTTGAATACCCCGTACTAAAATTTTCCCCGACGAGATACAAAAATTTTCCTCGATGGGGGGGGGGGCCTGGCCCCCGTCCCCCCTCTGCGCTAATAGGGAAGATACGGCAGAGACTTTAAGACCTACTGGCTCTTACTGTTTGCAATAGTATCAAGAAACAATAAAACAGAATTTAAAATGCGTTATATATGAATAGTGGGTATGCAGATATTTTAAATATAGTTATTCGATACAAATAAACGAAAAAATCTGGGAGTTTGTCGGCCGCTGTGTCATTCTCGAATTTGGAATCATAAGGGTTGCTGATTCGAGACCCAATTTCATTAGAGATCCACCATGAGAATGGTGAGATTAACTTCGGGGGGTCCCCAGTTGGTGCGGTGTGGAAGTTTGCATAAGTGTGCCTGATTAAGTGTTATAATTGCTGTATGATCATGGTACGTGGCCCGTCCCAAAATGGCACTCGTTTGGATTCAAAACGGGACGCTAATCTAACTAAACAAAACGAAACTAAACTTGGCAATCTATTCCTTCTTCTCTCCCCCCCGCCTAAAAAAAGAAATGTTTCAGTGAAAATTTTTTTCTGGAGTCCAATAACACAACTTCAGGCACAAAAATATTTTCTCGTAATATATGATATTAACCCTCTGACTCCTAAGCCGGCCGTAACCGGCCATACAACTTCTATGCTATTGGGGCGGATTTCGGTCGGTTGCTGTTGGGGGAGTTGGTCATTAAGAGATCCTTTGGGTAGAGATAGGAGATGAAAGGCCTCTCACTCACATCTCCCACCACCCAGGAGAAAACATGAAACGGGACGGACAAATCCATTCCACTATCAATTAGTAAGCAGATCTCCGTATTCAACTGTACTCAGATTTTGAGAAATCTTAGTAGTCGGAGGGTTAACGACATTTTAGTCACAAGGTTAGTATAAACATGACTGTTTATTTAAGACAACAAAATTTCACTTACTTTTACATGATGACTGAGTTGCAATATCGGTTGTTGTGATATTCGAAGTGACTGTAAAGAAAATTTCAATTATAGCTGGGGGAAATAGACAGTTATATATCTGAGAATAAAAGGTTTTTAAAGAAATATCTATTATTTTTACCATTATTCATTCTATTACTGATGAGAATAAAAAAAACTATAATCAGATGCTATATCGATGCAGAAACATTTATTTCATGTTTTCAGATAAATTTCGTAAAAGAATGATGCATTTGTACTCAAGGTAATGCTTCGAACCGCCAATCAGATACGTACGGAAATTAAAACATCACACAGGAAGGCCAAACAAAATGAAATTACTCACAACACTTCCCCCTCAATCGTATATCCTTTCACCAAAATAAACAGAAAGAGTTATGAAACAGCTCAAAATCGGTCAAACAAGTCTGTTAAACGTTTGTTGAAAAAATCAGTAATTTAGGTTTCATTCAAATATTGCTAATATAATAGACCACATCTGTATCTCGGTTACGCTTTGACGTCAACAACACTAAAACTCGCGCCATAGCACTGCGAGACGTTAAACAGCATTATTTCATTGTTAAAGAACTTAAATTTCAGTAATTTTAAATTTAAAAGAGTAATTGTCGTTCTCATTTCAAATTTAATAGCTCTAAAATAGTGAAATAAAACTTCCTATCGATTGACATAAAAATTATCTCGCTACGATCAATAGTTCCCGAGAAATTTTAAATTATATTAATCATATATTTCAAATTAATTTCC
>BGPR01001920.1:162961-173408 GCA_013235015.1 Araneus ventricosus | reverse complement strand
CGTGATGATATAATTTGATAATATTTTTTGGCAACGTTCGACAAGCAGAGAAGTGCTTTGTTTTGATTAGAATTTCGAAAAAGAATTCCTTTGAAATTTTAACTTTTGACTTACGTTTCATGGTTATTGAATTATAATAAAATTGTTAAACAACGAAAAATACTTCACACGGAATGTTGTTCACCAATAGGGTTTTTGAATAAAGAAATATGTAAATTTAAAAAAAAATATATTTCTTGTCATAAAACATATGTTTATTTTATTTGTTTTCAATCAATGTTAAACACATCTCTCGCATATATATCTATTTAAACACGTCAAATTTAACGGGAAGTCTCTCGAAAGAAGAGGCAATTTGCACCCGTCATACCATGATGGGTGATTTTTTAGTATCTAATATAAAAGCAATTTCTAAGACGAAATTCTCTTATGAATTTTAATTCAACATCAGTATGTTTAAATTTACGACAAATATTTTCATTTGTACGAGTTAAATCCTGAAAAAGCGCCCGTTTTACATATACATCTGTATATGAAAAACCCAATCGACACTCAGTCAAAGGACAGTCTCAACGGATTTTTCGAACTCTCATTGGATTCCTCCTCTACTCAAATTACATCTCAAGTTTAATTTCTGCGCGGTTTTCTTTTTTTTTTTAAATTTAGTTCTTCTTTCAATGCATTATCGTCACCATGTTATTATTAGCTCATATTTTAAAGTTTTCCTTTGTTTTTAGTTTTAGTCTTGTAATTTTATTATTAGTCATTTTTGGTCTACACTGCATATTTTTGTACATAGATGTTCCCTATGTTTTTTGATTGTCTTCTTATCCTTTACTTTTATAAAACCTAGATTAAGGTATCCGACTGGTTTAAAATCGTCGTTTTTGATGAAATTATCAAAAAAAATTTTATCACTTAATTTTGTAGCCTGTTTAATCAGCTTTCTAAAACTGTCTCACTTTTTACTCTACGTGAATTTCAAATGGAGTTACAACTGTTTTATTACCAAACTGTAAGCATTATTTTATGTTGCATGAGAACTTTAAATGTGTTTTCTGAGAAATGATATTTGTGAGGAAAACTGTCGATCGTAACAATGATTTCTCAAAAAGTTATTCAAGTATTGATATGAAATTTTTTGAGATTGTTTTCTGTAATATGCTTGATGTTCTCCCTCTAAACACTAAGGTCAATTTTAAAATCAAGTATTATTTTTAAGTTCTTAAATATAAACGAAAAGCATTTTTTATGAAAAATTACCAGTTTAGTAACTATGTTCAGCTATATCTCAAAACTATTTTGAAGTACAAGAAATATTTTAGAGTATAACACAGATAACTGTCATAAAAATGTACTCTCACAAGGATTTATGTATATTTAGAATATAATTTGGTCTATGGCTGTTAGCGTAAGGCAAATATTTTAGTCATTTTTCTTCAAATTTTTCAGTTTTCTTTAAAAAAATATTATTTTGAAAGCCTAATTTTACAATATTTTCATAGTTTTAAAACATATGCAGTTGAAAAATAGCATTAAAAAATATATATAAGTTATTTTTCAAAAAAATGTCTCCGAACACAGTCGGATACCTTAATTGTGTTACTTGTCTATTATCTTTCCCAATATTAAACTACCATTTTTTTCTTGCCAATTTCATGTCAGGTGTATTGTATTGTGTTGTTTCTCATACCATAACTAATAATTTTTCATCACTTCAAAATTCAATTATGCCGTTTTGCCGCGTAAATGCAGTCGATTCCCCATATGGCCAGTTTGTGTTCAACTCCACTCATCCAAGAAAGCCTCTGTGCTCTGTGGCCTTTGGACACATCGCGCGCGGGTCAGGACAGCTTAACGGAAGCAAGCGCAGATGTGAGGTCATTCATGTATCCCTACAGGAGCACGATATGCACTTCCTTCCACGTATACCCATTCAACTGACATTCAACAACCCTTTGGGTTCCGAGCTCGGGGGTATAGAGTGGCGTTCATGTTAATGTATATGAAAAAACGACTGTATACAAAACTTTAACTACCCTAAGGGAAACAACTATTCTTCATCGAAAAAATAAATGTATCTTCGCATAAACCGGTCTATTCCATTTCTGTACGGTTAGCGTGGGTAATTTTTACAGGTATGTTCTATCAGATAAAACATTCTAATTTGATCCCTCAGCTCTGGCCCTTTGCTACATGTAGTATTTTGAATATTTGAAACATTAACGCGGATATATCAAACTATAGCGAAACACATAGGTAGTGACTCTCTCTTGGCATATTAGGAAACCTTCTACTTCACTGGAAAGTCTGTGGTACCAAAGAGTCATGGAGAATGCGAATTCAAGAAAAAAATAATAACATGATTAAATTCAAAATAGACAATGAAAACATAATGCGACTGGAATAAGTAGGGGTAGGTGGTGTACCTTGGACATAAGTGTACCTTGAACCTATGCCGATTTTAGCGCCATCTGTATAGATGTATAGAAAATGTTATATGTATTTTGTACACTTGCCACCAGAGGTCCCAGTGTACTTGAACTTATTTGTCAAGGTGCTCATTTGAATGAATGAATCCTGAAAAAGGAAATTGACTCATCAAAAGTAATTTTTTCCTCGTTGAATTTTGTGTTAATAGTTCCTAAACATACATAAATTACTTTATAGTAAAATGCCTAACTTATAAAGCACAGTTTTAGCTATAATAATATGTGTTAGAAATCATGTTAAGTCTAACCTCAATTTAGTAGTCAGCCATTTTCCATGAAATGGCCAAGTGGTGTACCTTGGACCATGCCCAAGTGGTGTACCTTGGTGCATGACCACTACATGGTCTACCACTTATGTTGTGGAAAAATGTGATGTAATGTGGAAGTTACCACATCCCGTGTTGACTGGAGGATCTGAAAGGCAGCTTTGGAAATTAACATTTGGAATTGACTTGTCTAATTACATTGTTGGTTAAGCCTACTCATAGGAATGAAACTGTTGCTGTAATAATTTTATATTCGGTCTAATCTAAGACCTCATTAAGTAAAAGTGCTCATTAACATTTTTCTGTAGTTAAAATACCAATAAATGTTTATGTTCAAACTATTCGGTTAGATTTTTTAAATCTAGAAATAGCTGGTCCAAGGTACACTACCCATGGTGTACCTTGGTCCTATTTGCACTTTTTTTAAATGGTAAATAATGCACTGAAATACTTTTTTAAAAAATCTACAAAAAATATATGTTGTGTATAAAGGCCTAAAATATGAAAGAAAAATTGTTTTGTTACCTTTCTTTTAGTAATTAACCAATTAAAAATTAAAAAGTAAAAATGGGACCTAGGTACACCACCTTCCCCTACTCACTTGCCTTTGTACAGTAACTCTAGCTTATCCTGCACTCAATACACTAAATATACTAAGTCCTTCCTTTCTCATAAATCTTTAATAGTAATCTTCATATTCCTTGTATCCCACAACTAACACGCAATGGCTCTCCATCACTAATACGTTTCTCAAAACCTGTGTATTGATGTAAGCTTCCTCATGTTGTTCGTCATCATCTACATTCATCGTTTTTCTTTCATTCTCACCGTGTTATTCAAGATCTTGTATATATTCCTTTATTTTGTCGTCAATTCTATGTGTTAACACCAGCTTTGTAAATTCTTCATTTGTCAATCTTCTCTTGCTGTAATTTTTTTTTGCAACTCAATAAAGTCCACCTACATCTATACCAACTCGGATAGGAGCCACATGAGCTCTAGAGACGGCGGGCAGTGTGGTGTTAAAGTGTCAAAGTGTAGATCTGATACTTACCCTTAGGGGTGGAGCAAATGTATCCTCTCTTATCACTGCAAAGTTTGTCATTCCATTTCATGTTATCGGCCCTCATCTCTGTACATTGCTCCTTCTGGAGGTTAGGCTCACCTGAGGCCCAGTTAGTGAAATCCACTTTGGATCCATCGGCCCACGCAAATTCTTCGTCTTCCGAAGGATATGGAAGAAGGAACATGGTTACAACAGCAGTGTATTTTAACAGTAACAGACAACTAGAAGAATGAATTCACAATGAGAATTAATTCATGCAACTAATGAAAAACATATTTTTGAGGAGTGAATTTATTCATATCAAAAAAGCATATGCAAAAGAAGTTAATTCATGCAACTAATGGAAAACATATTTTTAAGGAGTGAATTTATTCATCTCAAAAAAGCATATGCAAAAGAAGTTAATTCATGCAACTGATGGAAAACATATTTTTAAGGAGTGAATTTATTCATCTCAAAAAATCATATGCAAAAGAAGTTAATTCATTCAACTAATGAAAAGCATATTTTAGAGGAGTGAATTTATTCATCTCAAAAAAGCACATGCAAAAGAAGTTAATTCTTGCAACAAATGAAAAGCATATTTTAGAGGAGTGAATTTATTCATCTCAAAAAAGCATATGCAAAAATGCAAAAGAAGTTAATTCATTCAACTAATGAAAAGCTTATGTATGATGAGTGAACTCGTTAAGCAAAAGAAAAGACTACGTTTTTTTTTTTTTGCGTTCTCCCAAGAAAATCTCCTTTTGCAACAAAAATTACAACACAAGGCTACAGAAGTAAGTAAAAAATGACGGAAGGCTGCATTTTTCAAACAGCCGCTGATGTTAAAGGCGCAGGAATTCTTTACTCGCGTGACTCTTTTGCTTCTCGAAGTTTCTCTGTTTCTCTTTGTTACTCGCGATAGTCTTTTGTTTCTCGAAATTACTCGCGATACTCGTGATTCTATTTTGTTTCTCGAAGTTAGTCTCAATTCTCTATTGTTTCTCTGAAATACTAATGTTTGGAAAATTGGCGAAATAAAATGAAACTAAGATTACAATGAAAATTGTTTTATTTCTTAATAAAATATATTACAATGTCAATTCTTTTCTTTTGCATTCTTCAATCGTTCGTGGATATGTTACAATTCTGTGTAGGATCGGTCAATGATATCAAAAGTAACATACATAATTTAATAATTCGGGACTAATATTTCTTGTTTTCTTTTGTTGCTTCTCTTGCTTCAACAATTCTTTTCTTAACTTTTCTATATCTCGTTTGACATCTCGTTGGCGTTTCCTTATTTGTAAATTTACATTTGGAGTCATTATTGTATCTAATTTCACCAGATTAGTTTCAGAATCCACTGCACATGAAATAGGAAGCAAAAGGTACGTGACGCAACGTTTAGACAACAAGTAATTACAAGAAATTCTCAGTTATGTTTGTCATGTAACTGTTTATAACAATGGAATTGATTCTTTTAGCGCAAAAAGAAGATTTTTTTATAATAGTTAATTTCAGAAAAGAAATGCTTCTCGTTCATCACAAAAATAAAACAGGAGGCTTTTGGCAATTTCTCGATGCAAGGCTTTCTCGATACAGAGCCAAGACTGCATCGAAGCAATCGCTTCCTACTTCAGAAGAAAGTTCAATCAGGGCTAAAAACGAATTTTTGTTTTAGACAAAAAAAAAAGAGAAATAAATAGAATAGAAAGAATGAATAATTTTTACTTTCTCGTATACGAAGTATACAAAGAGAAAGTATTGTAATCGTCAAAAAATTCGAACTCGAGATTTTGACGAATCTCCACGTTTTAGACCTCTCTGAGTCCGAAAAACACAATTTTGGAATTATGTCTGTCTGTGAACACGATAACTCGAAAACTATTAGAGCTACGGGGATGAAATTTGGTATGTGATCTTTACACATAAATTGTAGGTTTCTATCAAATTTTGGACAAAATCCGTCAACGGTAAGTCTGTCTGTCTGTATGTTCGAGGTCATGCGAACGCTATAACGCAAAAACTTAAAAAGCCAGATGGATAAAATTTTATACACAGTTTTATCGTCATGAATGTAGGTCTGTATAAAATTTTGGGCCAAATCCGTCAAAGGGTTGCCTGTCTGTCGGTCCGTATAATTTACTTTTGAAGAGAATCCGTTATCTCCACGCGCGTGCGTACTAGTTACTGCTGTTCCCGTAATACGGTCTGTCTTGGCTCACTGCCAAATTCTTCTGGAATAAAAGTCAATTAATTATGGAGTGTTTTCTTTTAATTTTTCTTTCACACCGAAACATTTTCTCAATAAGAGTTGCATATTTGATTTGCGGTTAGTTTTATTTTGTGTATTTCGTAATGTATTTTTTTCTGAGTGCATTTTGCATTATTTTTACTCTGACAGAACGAAAGTAGTTGTTAAAAGTAAAGTTATAAAGTAACAAACCAAAATTAGTGTCAATTGATTCATCAGTTCTGTTCTTCATGCTTTTTTAATTTTTTAAGCACTCTGCCAATGTGCATGATATTTTCAACTACAACTATCGGTAGTAAATTTGTAACAATCAGATAGGAGATATTGCTGTCAAGCTAAAAGGTTACTTAGATGTGTGCAAATCTTTTAGTAACTTACATCATATAATTGAAATTTGGTATGTGGTCTTCTAATTTATCCACGCGGTGGGAGGGGAAACAGCACCTTTTTGGGGAAGTATACGAGAAAGTTTAGGGGAGGCCACTCCCGCTGGTTTTCAAAAAAATAAATACATGAACGAAAGTTAAAGATGAAAACTAAATTGAGTGCCGCACACAATTTTTTGTGAAAATTTATGTATAAAATGTCAATATCGAAAATAAATAAGATTTAACAGGGAAGTAAAATTAAAAAACTAATGTAAATTAATAACGGGAGATGTAGAGAAGGTAGAAACAATAAGTTTCCAACAGGTAGAACAATATTTTTTTTCAAACAAAGAAAAAATGATTTGAAATCAAGAAATATTTATGTAAGCGAACTCATATCAGTGTTTACTTAAGATACGAAAAAATGATACCCTAAGGAAGAATATTTTAGAAGATACTTATTGTCACAGTGATTTACCTTCAAAATCATTATCATCTTATTACAATTATTATTAGGTTAATTTTATAACGTTTTCGTCTGTAAACTAATTCGATACAGATCATAATCTTATAAAAGACCCATTAATTTTTTTCCGAGATGAAAATTTCATTATATTTTTCGTGATTTAGTTATTTTAAGTAATTTTCATCCTATTGTCATAAATTTGAAAACGAATTGTTCACTGAAGGTTATTATTATTATCATTTTTGAAAATGTAAAAAAATATTAAATAAAGAATTTTTCTTATGATTAATAATAAAAAAATGGTTTTAATAAAAGTTGTAAAGAAGATGCATTCATCTTATTCGAGAAAAAAAATATGAATATTTACCGTATTTCAAATGTCGATAAAAACCGATGTAAGTCTGATATCCAGGGTTATACCGAACAAATTGGAATAAAACATCCACTTCTTCTTGCGAATGAATACTTGCTAATGTGCCACCTGAAAGAAGAAGAGCTGTTTAAGAAGAGAATTAAATTGGGTTTCAAGACTGAACCTTGTCTTCACAGGCTTTTATTTGTCTTCGCTTCTTACATGCTAGTAAATTTCATACTGTAAAGATGGAAACTTCTAATCGATTTGCCAATCACTTTCTGATGTTCTAAAATTTGTATACGTGTATGCATTCTAATATTTAAAACCTTAATTATCAATCGATTACTTAATTTTAATCTAATTTTGACTCTGTGTGAGAGTCGCCATCTGGTAGTGATTTTGCAAAAAAAAATGATTACAAGGTTCCGTAATAATCATAATAATGGATTATGAAATATATCGTGAATAGAAAGAAGAAAATAATAAAAAAGTTTTTCAAAAATCGTTTTATTAATCTAGTAAAAGTAGAAAAACCGTTTTAAATCAAAAATAAGAAGGCCAAAAACAAATGTTTGGATACATTTATAAATATAAATAAATAGTGGATTCGTTGGGATTTTGAAATCAAACCTTCTAATTTTGAACATGAAAAAATGGCAAATCGAACGACTAAAGTTGGATATAAAATTACCGAAGTTTATTCTTTTGTTTAGGATTATAGCGGGCAATGAATCAACGATGACATTTCAAATGAACCTCAAATTTTTTTTTCTAGACTTTCCAAATAAGCATATTTCGGAAACTTTTGCTTTCGTGACGTTTGAAATAAACACATTTCAAAAACTTTTGCTTTCGTGACGTCTGAAATAAACACATTTCAAAAACTTCTTAGCATTTCATATTAAGCTATAGCTAGACCTCAATGAGCAGAATTGAATCACCTCGTCTCATGCAGTTGAAATTCGCTTCATACCAAGGGATGTGTGCATGTATGTCAAAAAAATAGCAAAGTTCTCCACCCAAATCTCTCCATCCTGGTGGCTGCTCTGGACAGTGGGCACCTTCTACAGGTAGTTTCAATACTGGTGGGGAAACTGAAATACAAAAGCAGCATACTGAAGATGTATAATTAATATATTGGAGCGAAGTTGTGTTAATTATAGTGTCTGATATAATTTGCATTTAATGATTACTGAACCTTATAATGACCAGTACAGTTTTTAGTACTATGTAATTAGATGACCCCCTTCTCTGTTGTGGGATGCGTGGTTATATTGATTCAACTACATGTCCATAGGACATTTACGTTACTTGCTGGATTACCGGTTATTTCTGTAACGAGCTATAACGTCTATGAATAACTTAATTTTAGCTAATAAAGTTTAAAAATGACATAATTAGATTCACAAGTGGAGAGCAGGATTAGGATATGGGTTTAAATTACTGTCTCTCCGCTAACCTCTATTAGCACACAATGCTCTACAATATTGCTACAATATCTGCACGGCATTGTCCGGCTTTCAGAATACCGAGCAACATTGTGGAGATATCGCACAATATATTGTGCTAATAGGGCTTCTGTTTCGCTGCAGCTCTGACGAAGATCTTAATGGAAATATTTATAAATAAGAACTAGTTGTGTGGATTTTGACTCCATTATGACAAAATTAAGTTATGACTCATTAAGTTTAGTCAAGACGTGCCGACCTATAGGCAAGTTGCTGAATTTTTTAATGAGAATCTATTAAAGTTCTTCAACTTGTCTTGTTTCTTAATATTCTTTTCTGCCTGAACTATCGCCATTTAAATGAGGATTTGTGGAAAGTCTCAGCAGGTGTCAACTGCTCGTTAAAAGTGATTGTGAACCTGGAATATTTATAGAAATCTAAAAAAATGCATTTTTAAAAAAGTTTATCATTTTTACAGAGGTCTTTCCTTTGTACTTGTAACAATGTCGCTCAAGATTCGATGCAGATTTGCAATTTGGGTGGAAACACCGCGTAACATACTTTATTTTTATCTCTTGTTCCGTTTTTGATTTAAGGTGTTCACGGACAGACAGACATAATTCCAAATATGTATATTTTTTGAACGAGGTAAAACGTGGCGATTCATCAAAATCTCGAGATCGAATATTTTGCGGATCACAAAATTTTCTCTTCGTGTATTTCTTGTACAAAGAGAAAGTAAAAGTTATTGGTTGCTTTGTATTAAAGCTTTCAGATACAACTTTTCTCTGTTTAATAAATTAATAGTTACATCAGAGCTATGATCTTATTACCAGTGGAATATTCGCAAAGAAACCACAGTTTCTTCTTGCAAGACTGTATTAGCCAGGAGCCGTCCACGTCCAGCAACAAGCACGTTCCTTCCACGTACTCTTCCTGTTTCACCCAATTTTCGAAAGAGACCATCCATCCGGAGGACCATTTTTGCTGGGGCTCTTCCTACGATAAAAAAAGAAACAAGAAACATCAATTATTCTATCATCTACTACCATTGATTGGGGCCCCATTTCGTGGAGTAAAAACTCGGCTAATTTCGAAACTATTTAGAATGCACAGGGTGTCGCAAAAGGTAGTTAAAAACGTTAAGGATAGTTCAGGCATACATTAACAAGTCATTTTTACAATGGATGGGGGAGGAAACGCAAGAAGCAAACGCTACAGGGAATCAGTGAATTAAGTAAAAGAAAAGAATACACCAGATAAATATACGATACTAGCTGTTATGCCCGGCGTTGCTCGGGATTAAAGCACTTTTATGTCTAATATTTTTATCAAAAAAACTATTTTTGTGTAGAAAATTACAAAAAATCCTTTATCGTCTGAAACATTTTTACTTCAAATTTCGTTCAAAAATACTGAAGCATAAGAAGGGTTTTTACGAATGTTTTGGGTCAATTAATTAAATACTTAAATTTTCATTAATAAAAAGCGTCAAAATAAACCAAGTCAATAATTGTTTCAGCTAGCAATAGCTCTCGATACTTATTCTTGTTCTTTAACAATAAAAAATACATTGTTACAAATTGTGAATGTTATACACAATTGAATTTCTTTTTAATTATCGCAATGAGAGCAACAATTTTGAACGCAAATGAAATTTGTGTCACTGAAAAGTCACTTTTTACTTTCTCGTATACGAAGTATACACAGAGAAAGTATTGTAATCGTCAAAAAATTCGAACTCGAG
>BGPR01001920.1:112709-162951 GCA_013235015.1 Araneus ventricosus | reverse complement strand
ATAACTCGAAAACTATTAGAGATACAGGGATGAAATTTGGTATGTGGTCTTTAAACATAATTTGTAGGTTTCTATCAAATTGTGGACAAAATCCGTCAACGGGAAGTCTGTCTGTCTGTATGCTAGAGATCATGCGAACGCTATAACTCAAAAACTTGAAAAGCCAGATAGATAAAATTTGGCACACAGTTTTATCGTCATGAATGTAGGTCCGTATAAAATTTTGGGCCAAATCCGTCAACGGGCTGACTGTCTGTCGGTCTGTATAATAGCATACTTGTTTAACTCCAAGCGCATGCGTAAATGCCTGTGCAAAGAAGGGATACTCTGAAAACTTGGCAGTTTGCCAGAAACCAATTCTGGCGGCGAGATTTTGTACGGAAGCAAACATTTCGGGCGTCTTGTTTTACTTGCGTATTGGAAGCAACCTTTGCGTATGCGCAAGCTATTCAGCGAGCAAGCTATTCTCCTGTTTTCTTCTCCGCACGTGAAACTTGCATTGCTCGAGTTTGATAAAAAAATAAATATTGCGAAGTTTTAATACATACTTATCTTTTTGAATATGATTCTTCACCTCAATATTTTACTATCACTATAATCAACAATGAAAAACCTTCTGATAGTCATTGTATTCTGGGTTACAGTTGGTTCGAACTTTTTATCAACGAAGGGGGGAGGGAAATGACAAATGTTTGAAAATATACGATAGGGGAGGCCACTCCCGCTGGTTAAACTTTAAGATAGTATAAAAATAGTTATTGTAACATAACGCTTTCGAAATATATCACGAAAAAACCCCGCAAAATCTTGCTTAATTTTTAATTAAAAAAATTTAATTAACGTTTGGGCCTTTTAAAGTTGACAATGATCTTTCACTTCTTTTAAAAGTATTTACAGAAATAAAAAGAAATTTGTTCCATAACTCTCTGTTGCCTAGAAAGGAAGTATCATTAAATTTGCTTTATTTAAGAACCGTCTGATGTAATAATTTATTTAATAAATTTTGATAAATTAATAAAAGTTGAAGGAAGCATTTCACAGATGTAAAAGTGGTATGATTGAAGAGATAAAATTTTGAACGTTAAGATGGTATAAAAATATTTTGGGGGGAATAATTTTGTCCGATGTTAATACGGAAAAACGATTTCGGTTAATTTCTAATTAATTGACTGTTTAATTAACTTTTGGACTTCGAAAAGTTTACAATAATCTTCCTCTTCTCCTAAATAACAAGTGTGCAAAGTTTGGTTGAAATTGCTGCAGTAGTTTAGTAGATGTGGAACATATATATACACACATACATACCCACAATGACTTTTATTTATATTAAGATAGGTTTAAAGGAATATTAATTTATAATAGCACAATAATATAGTTGCATGAATGACAACATGCGAAGCGTATATAGATTCTGACGGGAAAATTTTTGAACATGTACTTTAAATACTCTAAATGTTTGCTTTGAAATTCCTGCCGTTAATGCACCTGTCAACATATGACCGAGTTCTGTGAGGTGGATTTATGTTTTTAAACCAGGGTTGCCATATTGGCCTTTTAGGGATTTGGCCTTTTTTCAAAGCCCTTGGCCTTAGGAATTTTCATTTGGCCTTAAATTCATTTTTGGCCTTTCTTGGCTTTATTTTCGTTAATGACTTTTAGAACTATTTTTAATTACTTATTCTATTGTTTTTTGATAAATTTTTGATATTACACATCTCAAATGATATATAATGAGCTGTGAAACGAAATAGCTCCTGAATAGAACAAGGACGTTTTAAATTTGTTTCACTTAAATTTTAGTTTAATAATAGAACGTTGAACCTATCAAGTGGGATTCGTTTTCATGAAGGATAGCTGTTTTTCTAATAGCAAATGACGTTTTCATTCAATTCGTCAAATTTGGCCTTTTTTGGCCTTATTTTAAAGAAGATTTGGCCTTATTTTTCTATTTTGCAACATTCATTTTCATTTAAACGGGTAACAAAGATTGCATATAAAGCACAAAAAAATCAATCTGTGTAGTATAATTATTGTATTAATGTATTCAGTTGTATACGCACTGTAAACTAAAATACAACCTAACTAAACCTAACAACCCTACTAAAATACAACCTAAAATTATGTAATTCAAAAATAGTAACTATTTATTGGTAAAAATAATGCATTTATTTAAACATTTATTGTGGTCGTAAGTAGAGGAGATGGTGTATTAGAAAGGTATGTTTGAGACGTATGCTTGCTATAAAGCTGCTTTGTTCTTGAATTGAGGACTGACTATACATGAGAGCCGGCCTCACTGCTCATCCTCAACAGGGTTGCCAGATCAAAATAGCAAAATAAGGCCAAAAAAGGCAAAACCGTCTTTAAAATAAGGCCAAACTTGAAAATTTGATTAAAACACTAATTTCTCCCTTATTTGTTATAAAAAGTGACTAGAATTACTTTCTCGTATACGAAGTATGCAAAGAGAAAATATTGTAATCGTCGAAAAATTCGAACTCGAGATTTTGACGAATCTCCACGTTTTAGACCTCCCTGAATCCGAAAAACACAATTTTGGAATTATGTCTGTGTGTCTGTATGTCTGTGAACACGATTACTCGAAAACTATTAGAGCTACGGGGATGAAATTTGGTATGTGGTCTTTAAACATAATTTGTAGGTTTCTGTCAAATTTTGGACAAAATCCGTCCCCGGGAAGTCTGTCTGTCTATCTGTCCGCGGTCATGCGAACACTATAACTCAAAAATTTGAATAGCTAGATGAATAAAATTTGGTACACAGTTTTATCGTCATGAATCTAGGTCCGTATAAAATTTTGGACCAAATCCGTCAAAGGGTTGGCTGTCTGTCGGCCTGTATAATCGCATACTTGTAAAAATTATATCTCCTCAACCCTTTGGCTTAGATAAATAAAAATTGGAATGATGGTAGCTAACATTAATTATAGATCTGCGCCCAAATTTCGTTTCAATTGGTTAAGAAAAAGGCGTTCAAATTGCATAATTAATTTTTCTAATCCGATTCTCCATACGCATGCGTAGCAATCTCTGTGCACGCGGATGGATTGCGTCACTTTTTCCTTGCGCATTGGAAGCAATCTCTGCGCATGCGCAATCTATCGTGCGGTAACGGAACGAGGTCATTTGCTCCGTTTCTCCTCCGCACGCTGAGCTTGCATTGCTAGAGTTTGATAAAAAAATAAATATTGCGAAGTTTTAATGCATACGCATCTCTTGGAATATGATTCTTCACCTAAATATTTTACTATCACTATAATCTACAATAAAAAACCTTCTGATAGTCATTGCATTCTGGGTTACAGTTGATTCGAATTTTTTATCCACGCAGGGGGAAGGGAAATGACAAATGTTTGAGAAGTATACGAGAAAGTTTAGGGGAGGCCACTCCCGCTGGTTTTTCACGCCTTTATCCATCTCATGAAGAATTAAATTTTTTTTCTTTGACGCTCAAACACTTTCGCTTTGACATTTTCCAGCTTAAAGGTCATTGATCACCATAAAATGTGTTAAAAGAAAGAATAAGTTTGAAATGTTTAGAAATATTTTGAGAAACAGGGAGAAAAAAATATTGAATCACAAGAAAAAGTTCGTTAAATAGAGAATGCACTTCGCTATTTGGAGGTTATTTTACGAAGACATTCGCAATATGCTCTTGGTTCCAAGAAAAAGTTCGCAAAATAGAGAAATTCGCAAAACAGAGGTTCGTTAAATATAGGTCCGACTGTATTTCAAACAATAATAAAATTACAGACAGAAATACTTTTTTATAAAAAGATCTGTAATGTGTTGTACTCTTTCCACCCCCCTCTCTCTCAGAAAGGAAAATATTAATAATATTTTACGTTTTTGTGTGGAAGTTCTCGTAAAAGGCTTTGACCATGAAAAGAAACGAATAAAAACAGAGAAAGTTGTTCTTATATGCTGTGCAGAGACAAACATAGCTTCCTCTAGTGGCATTCTGACTAATACAGTGTGAAAAAAAGGAGACAGAAACATTTTTTACCTAGAACTACTTCATTTGACAGATCATTCATTCAACTGAAAAGTGTCATATCAAAATTTTTTTTTAAAAAATAGAAAAATTATTTATTAAGAATCGTTTTAAAAATCATAAGCAAAAATAATACCAAAAAAGGCTAAAAATGAATATAAGGCCAAATGAAAGTTCCTAAGGCCAAGGGCTTTGAAAAAAGGCCCAATTTGGCAATCCTGATCTTCAACGTAACAATGAAATTATGTGATAGAAAAATTCGAGCGAGGTGAAAGCAATGTCTATTTTGATGACAAATTGTTCGTGACGCCATCTCTCGGATACGTTTGAAACTAATCGTATTCATAAAGGTTTCGATGTATTTCAACAAATTTGTTAGACGTAGTTAAATTTACTGATGAATTTGTAGTCAAAACCTGAAAAAGTAAAATATATTAGTAATACATTTAGAAAAGTCTAGGAGATTATTTGTATTATATCTTAAAAGCTAGTTTATAAGTGGAAGATGAGATGATTTTTATAAGATAACAATGTTGATGAATTGATCATTAGATATTAAAACGCAAAGATAAAAAATTAGAAAATTAGAATTAGATACAAAAGTCATAAAAACGGATTGATATGAAAGTTCAAACTTTCAAAATTAAATTTTTTTCAGAAAATGCCAAATTTTATTAATAAATAGGAGTAAAAAATAATTTAAAAACTGTTAACTTGGTAGCCAAAGCGGTAAAAGTATGACAATTAGTCTGAGTTTAATTAAACATCAAGTAGCCAGACACAGCACATACAAAAAGTATCTGCTGTGACTCTGAATTATTCACTTAAATGTAAAATAATTTATAATGAAAATATTTTAAAAACGCGCTTTTATAAGATTACAAAAATATAAATATTTTAAAGTAAATAGAGAATTTAATCACACTAAATATATTTTTAATTTTGAATGAGTATTTAGGAATTTTCTTTCGCGTGTATTTTTTTATGGTTCAATTTCCTTATAGTATTGTTTTCAAAGCCTAACACTCTTACTATTTAGTTATGACCTTCAATTTTCAATAAAAGTTTTTATTCAGTACGGAAATAAAAGACTGCTTTTAAAATCTATTTTTTGTTTTAAATTTTTTAGTTTTTAATTTGGATCACATTTAATTATTGTAATATCTCAAAAACGAATGAATATCAGTTTTTTTTTTTTTAAATTTCACTTCCAAATGGTGTCAATGACAGTCAAAATATTACTTACTCTCTCCAAAATCATTGTTTGTTAGTAAAAAAATTCAATATTGAAATAATTAGAAATATTACATGTTTTAAATTATTCATTTCTTCCATATTAATTATTTAAAGTTAGTGATTCATTAATTATTTTAATTCATAACATGCTTCGGTCTATGAATATGTTAGTGCAAGTGATAACGTTTGCCGATTTTAAAAAAAGCAGATTACTGCGGTAATGTCAAATGGCACAATTGGGCAGGAAAAGGTTAAAACTAATCGGTTAACTGATTTTTAAGTTCTGAAAATATTGAAATATATTAGTTTCAGAGGGAACACAGAACTGCAGAAAATTTTAGAGATTGAAAAACGGTTTACGAAATTCCATCTTTATCCTTAATAATATAATAAATGTGAAAATGTGTCTGTCTGTCTGTTTGTTACACTTTCACGGCCAAACTACCAAACCGATTTGGATGAAAATTGGCAGAGTTGTAACTTGAAACCCAAGAACGGACATAGGGAGATGACATCATGTTAAATTCATTATTTTTGACTACAGACAACAATTAAATAATTAACAAAGCCCATTGGCTCAGCGATTCTCGATGAAGAATATTTTATTTTTCAATCAACTGTCACGTGATCCTTCAGGAATGCGAAAACATGTGGAATAATTTATTTTTAAAATCAACTATCAAGTGATCCTTTTTCCCGCCGTGACTTCGGAACAAATTGTCCGTCAAAAAATATTTTTATGCCATCTTCAAGTTCAATATTTTACCTTTTCAATTATACCAATTTTATTTCTGTGACATGTTTCCTTCAATTTTAATTAATTTTTTAAAGTTTAATAATTTTTAATTACGTGCAGAAGATTTTGAAATAACGAAATTTATAGCTACTCCGTTGCCAGGCAACGGTTAGACTTTTAACTTATTTTTTCCCTTATTTCTGAAAATTTTGCTTATGTTTATAAATATTTATGATATAAAGCAGGAATTACATGTATGTCTGTCGGTCGGTCACAAGAACTCCTCCTAAACGGTGAATGGTAGCGACATGAAATTTACGCATGAGTTTCTAGAGCATATTTCAGAGTTAATTAGTTCTTAAAATATTTAATTGAATAACGAAAATTAGCCGCTTTTAAGCCTAATGCGTAGAAGTTTTTTGCCAATAACTTCTGAAATATCTATTAGACAGCAATTATTTTTATGCTATTTTAAAGTGCAGAAAATTATCTTTTTAATGATAATTATTCCATTGCGATGAAGTGTTTTGTCTGATTGTTATCAAGGTTTAAAAAAATATTTTTAACGCAATTTCTAACAATACTTTTTATTCTTATAGAAATAAACTCAAGCCAAATTACTGTTTCGCGCACGGGCTTTTGCCAGTGTTAAAGTTAATATAAGAAAATATTGCTTTCTTTGACCATAAACAACAAGGAGGCTTTTCATTTCCGGTTTCCTGTTGCCGTAACATTTACAGCTTTTAATACGGTTACACAGTGATCCAATGACGTTAGTGAATTATTCTCTCGATGTTTCGAACTGATCCTAATGAGTGTGTGCTAAGCCTTCAAGACTATTTAGTCCGGTTCCTATCGTAGGAAGAGGGGGGGGGGAGATGTTCAACCGTCTATCTCTGTCGCGATAACTCCTAAACTGTGAATAGTCTTGACATGAAATATGCACATGCCATTCTGGGGGTCCGTTCTTAGATTAATTCTACTCTTTCAAACTTTTAAGCAAAATTATTTCCTAAGATATATAATTAAATAACGAAAATTAAGCCAATTTTCGGCGTTTTATTTCAGTTTTTCGCCAATAATTTCAGAAAAATATCTTGCACGTATATTATTTACATACCATCTTAAAAAGCAGAAAATCATCTTTTTACTGATTTCAAATTAAATGTTATGCGTTCTTTTTCTTAATTTAATGAACATTTCAAATTTATTTCATACACAATTTGTAACAATGCTTTGTTATTGTAATTAAATTCAAATCATTCATCGTTTTATCAAATCCTTCATTCCGGTATTTTTGCAATTGTGAAAGTTATGATAAAAATATTGCTTTCTTTGAATGTTAACAGAAAGGCAGAATTTTTATTTAGCTTCTATTTCGTAGCATATACCTCTTTCAATATGTTTGCGCCACAATACAATGCCATTAATTGCTCTCTTCCCGCGATGCTTCATTTAATTTTACAAATTTTTAATGATCATAATGAGTGTTTAAAATCCTTCAAGAAGATCAAGATTTTCTTCAACCTTTAATAACTAGGGGACACCGGCGAATTAAATGAATGTATGTTTAAAGACTTCTTCGTTATTGGAGCATGTCAAAAAATATAAACTCACTACGATTATGAGACACTGAATCAGGACTGTTCTTTTGAAAATTGGTGAAGGTCGATTTAAAGCAGATTTAAAAGGTGTATTAAATTGAGAGGGAGATTTTTCAAAATTGTTCATACCACAGAGAAAATAGCAAGTAAGGTTTATCCTGAACTACAAGCTAATATGAGGAATAGAGAATGGTTTATGAATGGGTAATTTTGACACTTACTAATGAAAGTGTAGGGCAGATAAACAGAAAAAAATATATATCACAAATAGAGTGAGGTATTACAAGATATCCATCTGTAGATAGCTAATGGGCATTAACAAGGAACATTATAGCCTGTAGAGCTCTTCAACATCTTAGAATTGTCAGGGGCACCTTCCGACAAGTCGAGATTGAAAGTCGGTGTGCCAGTACTACTAATACGTAACCTCGATATACCGAGACTGCGCAATGGCACACGGTTACAAATTACACACCTAGGTCCAAACGCCATGAAAGCTACTGTTATGACTGATATAGGGAGAAGAGATAGTGTTTTAATTCTACGCCTTCCGATAATACCAGAGGATTTATCATCTCAGTTCAAAAGGTAACAATTCCCTTTAAAAATAGCATTTGCAGGCTCAGGGCCAGACACTGAAAGTGGCAGGCGTACATTTGGGAAAACCATATTTTTCGCATGGGCAGCTAACTATATGTGGCGTGTTCACGTGTGTCCAGCCCACACAACCTCTACATCCATGCAAATAACGTGGTATACAAAAGTGTGTTAGCATAGATAAACAAATTACATAACTATATCAGCATACATGAACAGTACACTCCTGTCAGCCGTCCAATTAAGTATCATCAACCGTCAGAACTTTTTCTTTCCCCTTTCAAAATGCAACAAAAAATAACAAAAAATGCATTACATTCGTGAATTAAAAAAATAACAATTCAAATTCTTCGCGCACGAAGTCGCGGGTAACAGCTAGTAAATAATAAAGAAGTTCAGTCAAATAAAAGAGTACAAGAACAAGAGTAATGTAGCATATTTTACTCAAAGTAGGGACAAATTCGGGTGTAGGATTCAGCCATCTAGTCAGGGACGTCTGGTCACATCACTTAGTCACATTTCGTTAGCTATTAATATCAAAACCCCAACTTCATTTAAAGCATAGATTTCACTAAATTTCTATTCAATTATGTTAAAAAAAACTCGATTAAGATGACTGAGATAAAATCAATTTCCGATTTCTTTTCTTTTTTTTCTTTATTTTTGTAGAAAAATTATTAAAAAATCATTTAAAAACCCTTTTTTACACATATATGTTAAAAGATTTTTAAAAATTAGTAATATATATATATAAAAATCTTCTGATTCTTTGCATTACCTCGAAAATGAAACAAAGGAAAAAATACACACACACACAAAATTTCAAAATGGCGACACTTTGAGTTCAAAATCTGACTAACTAGCGGTATACGTCTGTTGAAAGTTGCTTAGGAGTTTGGGAATACAAATTCACTTGTTAGACAAAGTAAAAAGAAATAATAAGCAGTGAACAACAAAGAGCAATGTATTTGTCTTAAGCCGGCCATTCACTTGAAGTATAGCCATGCCATTTGTCATAAGCCCGCTTTTTCCCCACCCATTTTAATCGAAAAATACAGGCACGCCATTCACTTGATATTTAAAAGGACGCTAACTCTGAAAGAAGGTGGGGGTTGCTATCTTCTTTCCCTCTCTACAGCTGCTTGTGAATCGCTCTTCGATTTTCCCCAGTCAGCAGATTTTAATTTATGCTACCCTCGAAGCGAAGCTTCAATCTACGCAAGGCACTGTTTTTTTCGCTAGCCTCTTCGCTAGGAGAGAGTGTAGCAAATGGTGAGATGTAACCTTTCCAGTCCATCTGCCAAGAAATGTTTCGTCCAGAACTCAACGAATTGCAGAACCCCTGTGAAGGGTTGCTTTAAGCCGGCCATTCACTTGAAGTATAGCCATGCCATTTGTCCTAAGCCCGCTTTTTTTCCACCTATTTTAATCGAAAAATACAAGCACGCCATTTACTAGTTTTTAAAAGGACTCTAAATCTGAACGAAGGTAGGGGGCGTTATCTTCTTTCTCTCCCTACAGTTGCTTGTCAATGGCTCTTCGATTTTCCCCAGTCAGCAGATTTTAAGTTATGCTACCCTCGAAGCGAGGCTTCAATCTACGCGAGGCATTGTTCTTTTCGCTAGCCTCTCTCAGGGTCCCTCTTAACGGAGGCTTTAAACTCCAGCGTTTTCGCTCCGATTTCAGTCCAGACGGAATTCCAACCACCACAAGCCATTTGTCTAATTTCCATAGGTTTTGATGGCTTTTTCCTTCTCGTGTTCCAAAATTTGCAGTTTATCTGTCAAGTGAAGGGCCTGCTTTATAAATAGGGCACTGGGGGTTAACGGGATATGAAGCATTACCTTAATTTTCACTCCAACCCAAATCTGCTCTGTGACATTTCGAAGTACGTATTTGAGAAACAAATTGACCCGGTAGTCGATTGTCGCTAAATGCCCCTTGAAGTTTTTGGCGCAGAACTCCTCGGCTTCTGACCACGTCTTGCTTTCGGTGACGACGTGGAAGCACGACTTTTCGAAACGCCATCCTGTGCCTTGCTCAGACTTGCAGTAGCGAGGATCCAGCACTTTTCTACCAGTATCTGATCTGCCTGCGATAAAAGATTTAGAAAGAACAAAATTAAAGCCTATTCTAGGTTGTTCTGAAAATAAATGATGTATCCTAATTTTTACGAATAGAATAAATAATTAGCCTTGTACAGTTACTGTTTAGTTCTTTGTTTCTTGAGAATATGCTCTATAAATCAGCGGAAATGTTCGCCCCTCAACTTTATCGTATACTTCTAGAATATGGCGCCTTTTGTGTTTTCCTTCGTCGCATTATGAGAGAATCAAATGTGCATTTACGACCTCCACCTTTTGACCGTTGAGTTGAAAATTTGTAGTAGATTTACAATCTATATATAAAAAGCTAACGTAAGTGGTACGAGAAAAAGGTTAATTTCTTTTTAACGTAGGACTACGTTCCTCCCATTGGGGTCTCAGGAAGGAATTTGATTCACACGCCAAAACGACACAAAAGACGTTGTATGGGAGATCCTCTATATCTCTGTAATTACATACGTTGAAAACATGACTAATGTCCTATTTTAGAGAAAAATGGTAACAACAGAAGTTACAAAAAAAATTTGAAAATCGGAATCGTAGTTCAGCGACTACTGCGTCGCAAAGTTGGGCAAAAATACGCATAAATTGGTGACGCGATCCTCTATATCTCGGTAACTACATACGTTAAAAACCTAACTAATGTCTTATTTTATAGATAAAGGGTAGCAAAAAAAGTTAGAAAAAAATTGAAAATCGTAATTGTAGTTCAGTGACTACTGCGTCGCAAAGTTGAGCAAAAATACGCATGAATTGGTGACGCGATCCTCTATATCTCGGTTATGTTAAAAACGTAACTAATGTCTTAGTTTAGAGATAAAGGGTGACAACAGAAGTTAGAAAAAAAAATTGAAAATCGGAAAAGAGTCACGCGAGTAAAGTAGTCCTTCGCCTTTAACATTAGCGGCTGTTTGAAAAAGACAACCTCCCGTCATTTTTTGCCGATGGCAAAGATCGGTTTGTTTACGAAACAAAACCGGTAGCCTCCTTCATGTTAGGCATAACTTTACAGGCATAGCTTGCAAGTGTATTCGTCCTGGTGTAAAACAACAATTTCTCGAGGAAAAAAAATGTGTTGATATGTGTTATGTGCTTCACATTATTTTCTTACAATATAATAAAACTTTAATGTAATTATTCAAAGGAGATCCGTTACAAATGAAGCAGTCGGGCTCGGGTGACCCAGAGAACGTACAGATCAACGTCAAAATAGTTTAAGTCAGCGAAGGGAAAAATCATTTTAATTCTCAATTCATGTAAACATCGTGGAACTTACTATTGTGAACTCTGCATATTGGGTACTTTTTCGTTATACGCACACCACTTGGCACCTTTTTTGTCTTAGCGAATGTTTTTGGAGCGCTGAATCGCCAGCTTAGCTCAACTTCTTTCTTGACGATAGTTGACGCGCGCTGTATTTTTGGCGAGCTGAAGCCAGAATGCGCCAATTTGGCCGAAAACGCTTGATATGCGTATAACCGAACGCAGATGCTCTGCTTGAGATCAGCTAGTTTTAATAAAAAGACCAGACGGTGTTTCATTAATGTAAAGTAAAATGCAGAATTAAATCAGTTGAAAATAAAACTCGAGTGACTTTCTGTCAAGTGTTTATTAAATAGGTATTCGGTAGCAAACTAATTTTAAGAAGTTTTAGTTCTTTATTTTCTGCCCAATCATTTTTGTAGAATCAATTGACATTTAATCGAAACCAAAATATGCTGGTTTAAGACAATAACAGTTTCGCTATAAAAATCTTAAATTTGAAAAATGTACATTTTTATTTATTTATTTAGAACCCGCCCCGTCCCAGCCTACCGAAAAGGGTGTAAGGCCTTCCACAGGCCGGAGGGGGAACTTAAAACGAAAGAAATTAATTACATTAAAAAAGAATTTACAAAGAACCTTAAGGGATGATCAGAACAATTTAAAAATCATCGTTTACAACAATGAACTCAAAAAAAGAAAAAAAAGGATAAAGAGCAAAAGACAAAGTTCAAAAAGATAAAGAGCAAAAACACAAAAAGCTTAACATTAAAAGCACAAAGAGATTAAGAGCAAAAACACAAAACGCAAAAACTCGAAGAGCAAAAACACAAAAAACTAAACATTCAAAACACAAAACACATACAAAAAATAAAGATAATCAAGGAAATAATGTATTTTACCTTTTGCTTTTTGACAGATGAACTGAATTTCCTGATTGCAGTTTATATCATTCCACTGGCCCGGTTTTCCTTGTGGTCTTGCGGACTTGAAAGCCATTTCCATGCAGTCTTCCTAAAAGTAATTGACCAAATTTTACTTGCAACATTTACAAAGATGTTCCGTTAAATCTATATAACAAATTGCAGGAAAATAAAATTTAAAAATCGTTTTAGATAGGAATTAAATATGTATATGTACTAAATATGTAATATTTTATCTTTATTTGGAATAAAGAAAACTGTGCGTTATGTCTCTGTGTTACAGAAGAAAGAAATTTAGATTTTTATAGGGTTTTTTCCCCCAAACAATGATATTTTTTTCCTATCATTTAAATTCTATTTTTCTTATCATTTTATTCCTATCATTCCAATTTGATGTATAAAATTCCATTATTATTGCTCTATTAGATTTAAGTTTTTCTTCCTTTGAAATTTTTATCGAGTCTGTGAGTATACCTTCTAAGATATTAAATAAATTATGAAGTATATTCTTTAGCCCACACGGTTTCTGAATGATTTTTCCACTGAATGCTTCTTCGTACTTTTCTTTTATCTTTATGAGCATTTTTCACTCGAGTCAAGACTTTATTGTATTAGTTGAACTTTCATCATCTAATCGTAATGAATTTAAGCTGAATTTCCACGTAAAAGCATAGAGAAAAAATAAATAAATAAAGAGCGAAGAAAAAATTTTTGGGGAAAGATTAGCTGTCTTCTTTATGTAGCAAAACAAAAGAATATAAAGTATTTCAGCTTATTTTTGTTATATATAATATTTTAAAATTCCATTTATTACCGAAAAATCAAGCAAGTAATGATGGCTACCAATATCTATACTTATAAAAGGCAATGTTTGTGTGCGTGTGTGTGTGTGTGTGTTTGTCTGCGATGTCCAGACGAATCTATCGCACTTACAGCCATGAAATTTGGCACACAAGTAGTCGTAATGGTGACTGAATGCACCTCGAAGCCGAAATTTTAAATTTTAATCTAGAAATTTTTTTATGTAATGTTTTGTGTTGTTTTGGTTGATTTTTCGCACTAATTTCTCAATAGAATAGTTACGAATAAGTTTACAATAAAAATATATACACCATCGGAAAGAGCATGCGATTTCCGTTCTAATGAAGTTAGTTTTGAATTTCTAACGCAATTTACTGAATTTTGAGAAATTTTTAAAAAATACCCAGTTTTGGCATGAAGATGTTACTTTTGATTTTAAATTTGTTGCATCCGACTTTCTAATGATACTATTATTTTCAATTTTTTTCAGCTTATAACTAGAACGGTTGTGTCGGATTTAAAACAACAACGGTTAAAATATCTTTTCAAGTTTTTTTTAAATTAATTTTTTTCTGGGCGGTTGAGAGTTATTTTTATGGAGAGAGTTCCTCGCGCGGCACGGCACTTCGGAACTCAGATGGCTATGTGATTGGCTGAAGGGGAGGTGACGACATAACCTTGAATTGAATGACTGATTATTATTTTCGGCAGTATCTTAATGTATTTATTCGTCTCGCATACTTAGCTTGCAGTATAATAATTTTCACGCTACAATATTTTATTATTGTTTATCGTGAAAAAAAAAATAAGCGGGAAAATCAATAATGTGTATATTTTGTTTTGATTTTGTTTTCAAAATTTTTCATGTCATTGTGGGCGTTTTTTTTTTTTTTTCCTTTTGTTGAAGTCCTGATTCCACGGGCAACGCCGTGCGCTTACTGCTAGTTGTAAATATAATAAGTAAGCCGATTATAAAACCTTTTAATTGAACTTGAACAATAATACTTCAGTCTCTAATTAACATGTCGTAATATAGCTGAGAAATGCTCGACTTAGCTTAATGCAAGCTTCAAGGCATGCACAACGTTTAAATACATCACACAAGGCATGTGCACGTTTAAATACATCACTCTCTCCCATATAAAGCGCACCAACTCTAACCACGGTGGTCTGATGAAAAATTATCATATACGTGGTTTGAGGAGTATTCCGAAGAACTTAGGAATCTGTGGGTGTGGCACTTATTAACTCTGTGTCTACGATTATTACACTGAAGAGCCAGAAAAACTGGTACAGGCGTGAATATGCAAATAACTGAGATATGCAACCAATCATCGTAACCCGATGCGGTTGGCAACGCCTATATACAACAACAGATGTCTGACAAATGTATTAGATCGGTTTCTGTTGCTGCAATGGCGTGTTTTCAAGATTTAAAAGATTTTGAACGTGGCGTTATAGTCGGCGCACGAGAGATGGGACATAGCATCTTTGAAGTAGAGATGAAATTTGGATTTCACGAGTGTAACGTGAATATCGGGTATCCGATAAAACATCAAATTTCGCCATCGGTGCGGCCGGAAAAAAGACATTGAAAAAACTGGACCATTGACGTCAGACGCGAATCCTTAAACGAGACAGGCGTACAATAGTTCCTCAAATTTCAACGATGGGGCATCTACAAGTGTCAGAGTGCGAACTGTTCGAAGGACCGTCATTAATATGGGCTCTCAGAGCTGAAGGCCCACTCGTGTACCGTTGTTGACTGCACTGGACAAAGCTTTACTCCTCTCATGGGCCCGACAATACTACCATTGGACTGTTGATGACTGAAAACACGTTGCCTGGTCTGACGAGTCTCGTTTGCAATTGTATCGGACGGATGCACGTGTACGAGTATGGGGACAACATCATTGATCCATAGACCCTGTTTGTCAACAAGGGACTATTCAATCTGGTGGAGCCTCTGTGATGGTATGGGACGTGTGCAGTTGGCGTGATATGGGATCCCTGATACGTCTAGAGACGACTCTGACAGGTGACAGGTATTTAAGCATCCTGTCCGATCACCTACACTCATTCATGTCCATTGTGCATTTCGACGAATTGGGACAATTCCAGCAGGACAATGCGACACCCCACGCGTCGAGAGTTGCTACCAAGTGGCTCCAGGAACACTCTTCTGACTTTAGACACTTCCATTGGCCACCTAAATCCCCAGAGATGAACATTATTGAAGATATCCAGGATGCCTTGCTACATGCTGTTGAGAATAGATCTCCGCCATCTCGCACTCCTATAGATTTGTGGACTGTCCTGAAGGATGAATGGTGTGAATTGCTTCCAAGATACCTTCAGTCATTAGTCGAGTCCATGCCACATCGTGTTGCGGCACTTCTGTGTGTGCGTGGGGGCCCTACACGATATTAAGAAGATGTACCAGTTTTTTTTGGCTCTTCAGTGTATTATTAATCCACCGGGAGGGAACCGATCAGATAAGGTTTACGGTTATACAAAACCCTCTCAGCGTAAAGATGAAATACAACAGAAAAGGTGAGAAATTAAGACAACAAAATAATAAATACAAAAAATAAACTGAAACAGTCTGCAATGAAAGTCTGAATTGTTGGTGGATGCCAGAAAAGTCTTTCTTGATCCATGATGATATGGATCCTTCGTTCGTGAAGGATTCAAGAGTCGTGCCAGGGATCTTTTGCCTTGGACAATATTTTCACATCACGTCGAAAGATTTTCGGCACTGGGCTTCGTGAAATGAAAGGGTTTTGTCACTGGGCACACTGTTGCGTAGTGGTTTGGATCACCTTTAGCACCGCAAACGCATCGATCGTGTGAACATAAACCGAACCTGTGAAGATAGGTTACGAACGGTCCATGTCCTGTGATGAATTGGTTGGTTCTTGAGTTGAATGAAGCTCGATTAATGTTGACTTGAGGTACGAAAAGGAAGGCTTTCTTTGGAACTTAATTGCGTCTGCTACTCAAAGTTCTTGTTCTTATTCCACTAACATTTTGGTATTAATTCATTTGCCATCAGAGTCTTCTAACAGTGGTTCAAAATTACAAAGCCATGATTTAACTTCAAAACGAGACTTTAATTAATCATATCGTTCATAAAACCTTGCTGGCCAAGGTTTTCAACTTTTTAATTTGTATGAAAGTGGGGTTCTTTTTTACCTATAATCAGACAGGTGGTTTGAGCAACAGTTTGTTGCAAATATCAACAATGTTTAATCCAGTGGTTGAAATTTAAAAAATTGTGCATGAAATTAAAATATTTTAGGTAAGATAAGATACGAAGCCAGAATTTGCAGATACATTTTTTTCTCATTTCGTTTTCTGAGTTTCTTTGGTTTCCTCCCCCAAAGGGATACTATGTAAAATAATGCGGCATTCTATAAGAGATAAAATGCATCTCCTCAAAAGATTCTTATAATTATTACTCTGTGTGATATCCAGCTCAACATTTCATATAAGGCAACATCTGTTTTCCATACAGAAAAATGGTGTGCTCTGCTTTCTTCAGTGGATTATATTGGAGCATGATTCTTACCATCATAGCTTGAGTCAGTGTTGAAGAGAATTTCTTTCTTTTTGGCTAGTTGAATATGGATCTCAAAACGATGGGACGCCATGCGTTGCAGATTCTTCGACATCTCACATACTTAATGCAATCAGTCGAATTCGCGTGATGCTCTAGTCCAGAGGTTCCCAACCTGTGGTACGCGTACCCCTGAGGGTACGCGAAGGACCAGTTGGGGGTACACGAACTCAAAGTCGGTAATGGCGGACACAAGAAAGCATAAGGGATTAAAACTGTTGCAGAATTTTGTTTCCCAAGTTCGTGTAAAAAGTAAAAGTTATGCAAGTCCTAAACGCATCTTCCAAATAAGAAAGAAGAGAAGCAAGTCTAACGTTTAGCTATCCTTATAAGTTCATACGAAATTATTACAATACTGATTTCAGTTGTTTTGACGTTGAACTAATACTATTGTAAAAATGGAATAAAATGTAAAATCAAAAATAAGCACTGTAAATATTATAAATTCCAGTCATTTGACTCTTAAGCTTACCTAGGTTCTTAACGTTATTGATCAAAACTTCTTTGTATAGACGGATAGTTGGAGGGAAGGACATGACAGTAGGGGGTACGCGAAAATAAAAAGACTAATCAGGGGGTACGCGAAGGAAAAAAGTTTGGGAACCCCTTCTCTAGTCACATGGCAAACATAATTGCTCATGTCATCTGTCTGTCGTAAGCTGTGTTGTGAAAAGAAGACCTTTTTCTCAACCAAGACGCGCAGTGGGTTTTAGTATTAAATCATCGCTTCATCTTGAACTCATATCATGCGAGCATCAATTGACTCTTTTACCAAACATTTTGTACAACCAGCTCGTAGCCGAACAAAAGAGGGTTTTAATAACAAATTTTTGTTACTGATTTGTTAATGATACTCTTCTATGCTTTCATTCACACATCTTCCATACACGGCTATGTAATGTTCTAATAAGAGAATGCAGTTGAAATTTAGGATCTTACACAACCACTCTGGTAAGGAATATCAAGTCCTTTCATTGATAACATAACATCAATGTGCAAGACTGACACTGCTGCAGTCGTGTTAGCCATGGGCGATTTTATTTATGTCTTGGCGAAGCGGTGTTCAATATTCTACATTTCAGTTTGGAACGCTAAACATAAATGGATTCGAAATTAGACTAAAAAACTGAGACTAAATTCATTCTAAATTTTTTTCTGAGTTCGAAATGAGAACAACCGATGGCAGCTCAATCTAACAATACGCAAAAAGCTATGGCCTGTGATTGACCAAATACTTGTTTCTACACGTCTTAGAGCTACAAGATATTAATAAATTTCTTTAATGTAGAGTTTTATGACTTTGTATATAGACTACTCGCGTTTATAATTAAATTTTATGCAAATACAGGGTAGTCATAAATTATGGGACCCATTTCAAAAATTAATTAAAAAAACGAATAATGTTATAACTGCGCTTTTTTTTAAAAATGAAGAGATCAAACAAAAAAGTTTTTTTTCCAGACAGGTGGCGTATCATTACGGAGTTTCAAATTTTCTACAGCGAGGGATTTCCATACGCAAAGTCTACGTATCAGCAGAAACCGTTGCGCGTTTTCTTGTTACCTTTTTCAGTTTTTCTTGAATATCTCGAAAACTATTCAGTTGATTTACAATTGATTTAACTAATTAAAGAGCTTAAAATTCCCTAAAAATGGGTGCTTTGATTTTTCTTCTAGATTTAATAGTTTTGCAGATAATGGCTCTCGAGAAATGGGAGATGTCCAATAATTTACGACCACCTAGACCACCATTACAGCGCATTGACTTCTCAAAGTGCTCTCTCATTTAAAAAAAAGTGTAGTTGTGACATTATTAGTTTTTTTCATTAATTTTTGAAATGGGTCCAATAATTTATAACCACCTTGTATATAAATTGCTTCTCAGTATATCGGAATCATATTCAGGGCTATTTAATTGCGCGTAAGGATACACCCCGTAATTTGTCCAGCATTACCAACTAGACTCGCCTGTATTGAGAGAAAACCTGAAAAGAAGTTGATAAAAAAAAGAGAGTCACCTCCTGTCTGGAGTGTCCTGAAGGTTCACCGGGTTCAAAGAAAGTGAAACCAACCGGAGTACCGTCGGCCCATTTGTAATCGGTTTCTCTACCTCTGTCATGCAGGCCAATCCAGACATTTGACTGTGCGTTCATCAGTAAAAAGGCAGTTAGAAAATCTGGAAGTTTTTAATAATTGTTACTTCTCCTCACAATACATGATGTTTATGCTAAATATGCATAAAAATAAGCATCAGATTTACAAAATGCAAGGAAAATGATTTAAATAGGAATTAATTTGAAGGAATCTTCTATGTTTCCATTTGATTCTCTGCGTTATATCGATAACTTTGCACTTGTTTCGTTAACTCTTTTCAAAAAGGTAATTTCAGAAAGCATATTTTATGCATGGTAATATTGAAGATTTTTTAAAAATAAATTTTTTATTTTATTATTATTAATTAAATTTTCTGAAGTTTCTCAAATTGTTTTTAGTTGCCTTGTGCGCGCTATTTCGTGATGAGAAAATTATTTTGGAAAATTTTATTAACTTAACACAAAGTTTCAAAGCCAATTGTTGAGTCAAATATTTGTAAGTAAAAAGAGCAAAAGTTTTTACTAAGTAAAAGAACAAAACATAATGTTACCAATTGGAAACATAATGTATTGAACAAGAAGTTTTGTAGTGTTGGTGGATAGATATACTAGACCAAGTAGATTGGTGATCCCACTTAGTCTAGCATATCTAGTCAAATTAATGAGTCAAAGGACTCATGAAACAGGGAAAGTGTGACATTTTCTGTTCGTCAAGCCTGGTAGTGCCTGAGACCAGTGGCAAATTCAGGGGGATATCGGACTGAATCCCCCCACAGCTAAGTGGGAATTCTTGATTTTATTTAAAATCACCACAAGTGACAACATAGCTTTCTGGCTTGACAGGTTCGAAAATTTTACTACTTTTCTAGTCATTCCACTTGTACTTGTAGCATTGACGCGGTCGTAGACATTTTTTGGCTAGTTAGTTCATTGTATTTTGTATTAAATTATTGAAAGTATTGTACTGTTCTTTATGATTCTTATTGTCAGGTGAGTACAGTTTGTAAAGTTAAAGTGTTTTGGTTTGCATAAGCCATGAGGTTTGACACTCGTCACGGCGATACAGAATTTTTATGACTTCAGCCCCCCCGATCCAAATCCTGGATTCGCCACTGCCTAAGACAGAAGTTTGAATTTTCTCCAATATACTAGGATAGGTTTCCTTCTTGGGCAACTTTCATTGAAAATTGAGACACATTTGCGTTTCGGTTGGAGGACAACCTCTAACTTGGTTCTTAAAGGGCACCTCGGTCTACCATTATTGTGAAATGATGCTGGCTAACGATCGACAAAGAACTTTTTTCTTCGATTCATGTTCCTGAAACATGCTATATCATGCCTTTAGGCAACCTCTAGGCAACTGGCGGGTTAACACTTTGTAGTTAACAGCAGGAGAAACAATTCTTAAAAAGTAATTTTCCTTTAAGCAAAGCACTCAATCTTGTAAATTGGCAGTTAATTATTATTTTCAAGTAATGCATGTTTTGAATGCGTTTATTGAAGCAACGGCTTTCCAAACATTTTTTTAAAGAAATAGAATTGGATTTATTAAGCGTATATCACCCGAGAGCTATCGTACGCTGTTTTCGTCAGCAGGAGCGCAATGCCGCTTTCCAAAAAAGTTTGGAGCACTAGACTCACTGAGACAACTGGCCAGACAGGATTTCGGTCATCGATGGGGCGAACTACGTCACCCTCAAAGTGACACCCGATTGGTTTGAATTATCGCTGCTGACGATTTTCCGTCAGCATCGTGTGCATATTCAGGCAGGCTGAATACAGCCCACGATTTCCGTCATCTTGTCTGACCGTCACGCGCTACAAACTTTTTTGGTGAGTGGCATTGCGCTCATGCTGATGAAAACAGCGTACGAGATCTCTCCTTGTGATATACGCTTTAAATGACCTTCAATAACGCAGAATTTCGGATGATTAAAGCTCCATGAACATGCGTAAAATCATGTTTAGTTGGTAATTAACAATTAGAACTAGTCACTAATGGATACTAATTCATTAATTAGTATCCATTAGTGACTAATCTGTTCTTTTAAACAAAACTTCAGTCATGCTTAGCTTTAGATTCTAATTTATAAATATAATAGTACTAAAATGTAAATGAGATTTAATCAGAGCTTTCACGTTAACATAAATTACAAATTTAAAAAGAAAAATTAAAAATTTTTCTTTGCTCGGTATGTAGATGTGAACAAGAGAAAAGTTTTATTTGTTTATCGTTAATTCCAGAAGCAGAAAGGAAAAAAGACACTTTTTTCCGTTAAAAAAATGCTCTTATTATGTACAGCTTACCTTTTAAAGTATTAGATTTTGATAACTGCAATTTAATTTTGACACACTAAAAGACATCAAATTTCATTTCCCAACTTGGTATTAAATAAATTGTTAATTAGAAAATAAATAAGAAGAAAAATGGGCTATTTTACGTAATTTTCTCTTCTTGATAATTTCATAGATTTTCAACTTCTAGAAATTATTTAATTCGTAGCTAAAACATTTTAAAAGGAGAAATATCATACAGGCATTCATTTGAAACAATTCAAATATTTCCTTTTGTTTCAGAAACTGGAATTGAATCTCTATAGCCCATGGTTTATAAAGCTGACAGCACTGGAAATACTATGCATTGTATCAATACACATAGTTAAATAATTCTAAAGATGATCCCGAACTCTCTAAAAATACTTGACAAGTTTGAACAGAGATTAGTTTTGTATACTTATCAATACACTGTGGAACAGAATTCTGTGTTTAAAGAGAAGGTTATTTCCTTCTCACATCATGTGGAAATAAACTTGTTTTTTTCTTCTTATTTTTCTGCACCCGTAAGAATATCTTTATACCATTCAGCTGTGATGTGGTAGCTCGTGGTTTTGTATGCACTGTCAATTTGAGTTGCCATTGACTAATCAGTCTTCGAAATAGGAAAGAAAAATGAAGTTTAGTATAACTCAGCAACGGATCCCGAGACTAGCACTTTTGGGCGATGTTACACCGGAAAGGGGTGTCAGGCAATGAGTCATATGAGCCCACTTCCGGAGTTCTTTCTTAGATCACGCTCAGTAAAATGTAAACATCAAACTTCCATTCTTCACTTCCCCCTATTTTGATGAAAATAACTCCGCCTGGCCCATGAGCAAAAGCGCGGAGGGTTTTCGAATCCGTTTCTAAACAATAATCGAAACTCTTACTTACCCTGTAGCTCCTGGGAATAAACAGTAGCCAGATTGCCGTTGTGTTCCTCTTTACAAGTCTTCTGAGCATTTACCCAGTTCTCTCTTCCTATTTTCGTCTTTCCACCCAGACTGTAACACAGATCTCCTGCAAAAAAATCCGTGCAAAGAACTTCTTTAGTAGTCCTGAAGCACTTTTGAACCTTCTGACAATTTCAAATTTTGCATTGAGGAAAATGGCACTTATTTACCGTTCTTTACTTACTCTGAAGCACATCTTAGTCTTCTGGCTCTTTTGAATTTTGAAATGAGTAAATGGCAATTATTTACTGTTTAATTTTCACAAAATATTGGATTTGAGACTTATTAAATATTTCAATTACACTGTCATATGCATCATTTGCAGAAAGAAGATTCAAATGGCAAGTGTGTTCATTATAGCATTGATGAATAATGTATATCAGCCAACGTACGAAGACAGAAATGTATAGGTAAAATCTATGAAGACAAATAAAATTTAGTTTACTTTGAGATACCCTCTATTTGCTTACGACTACTAACTGATCTCTAAAGCCTGTTTCAGTCCTTTTATGGTGGTTACCAAACAAACTTACACCCAAAGAGAGCTCATTCGCAAATATACAGTACTTCACCTCCATAATATAAAATGCATAAAAGCCGGCGATTTTTAAATGTGTTCCAGTTTGATCATGAAAAAAAAAAAATCAAATACCTGCATGATTCACAGTTTTCCAATTTAAGACTTCCAAATAAAAGGAATATATTAATATGACCCATGTAGATGAATCAACCTGAAGGGAAAATATAAAGTGTGCCCAAATGAAAAGGAGACCTTAGCTGTATCGGCGTTGTATCAAATCCCAGTGAGTTAATTTGCTAGCCGATAGATGGCGTGGTGGCATTCCCAGTTGCACCTGCGTAGGTACCGGCTTCGCATCAATATCTTCATTTCCGGAGAGTTGTTTCCGCAGTTCGTTACATGATGGATTCCTCCAGATCAGCACAAAGAGCATTTATCCAATTGATCAGCACAAAGAGCATTTATCCAATTGATCAGCACAAAGGGCATTTATCCAATTGATCAGCACAAAGAGCAGTTATCCAAAGAGGAGCATGTTTCACAAATTTATCGCAGGATGAAAGAGGTATATGGAGAGCAGTGTCTCGCACGGTGCACCATATTCTGGTGGTGTCAGAGTTATGAGGCGGGACGCGAATACATCTAGGACTTCCACGCCCTGGACAGGCGCACATTGTGATCAACAGTGTCACGATTTCGGCTGTGGATGAGCTCATACGGCAGAATCGTCGGATAACAACACATGAAATTGCTGTTGAACTGCCGATAAGCAAAGGAACTGTGCATCACATAATCCACCAAAAGATTAGTTAGGGCAAAGTTTGTGCACAGTGGTTGCCCAAGCATCTCTCAGAGAATCAGAAGACGGCGAGAATGGGTGTTTGCCTGATCCAGGAGTTTCTACACTGAAGCCATCCACTCCCTTCCTACGCGCCGGGATCAGTGTATCAATGTCAATGGCGATTATTTGTAGTTGTACTGTTCCACATGAACTCTAATTAGAATATTGTTATTAAAATTACTTTACATATAACTGTAGTCTCCTTTTCATTTAGGAACACCTTATAGTAACAATGATAGCAAAATATTTTAATTACTCTTTTTTTCACCTATTCCTTCTTTAATTTTTTGAAAAAAATAACAATTAACTGTTTCAATTCCAATGATCTTCTCCAATATCCCCTCTCACTTACGCCGAAAAAGCGTCCCGAATTGCTCACGTGAGTACCTGGATTGTCTACTTTAGTAAGGAAGACTTTTCATTGAAGTTTTTTACTGAAATTTACGGTAGTAATTTTGCATTCTACGGGCCTACTTAACTTTTGTTTAAGTATAAATATCAGCCTTCGTCAAGATTAACTTTTATATAAAGGCTAATTTATATTCATACAAAGGCATAATTTATATCAAATTTCCTATAAAGGATAATTTATATAATTTTTTTTACAAAATATTAAATAAATTAACAAATAAAATAAAAAACACATTATTTTACTAACCAAAGGCAAACCATCCTTTGCTGCAAGTGGTATAGGTATCAGTAAATTCAATCCTTGCACCATCTGAAGAGTTACCGTCGTTGCCATATGTTGAAGAAATAGGAACTAGAAGTAAAAGTTACAAGACAGTTAATAACAGATAAAAACAGAAATCCTCTACTTTCTTTGTTGAAAAGAACATAATTATTTGTTTACTATTTTCGCATTTAATCCTCTTTTACACATCATGTATATATGTATATTAACTATTAATTTTTAATTGACTATTAATTTTAATTTTTATAATAATCTATGTATATATTTAAAATATAACACATGTTTTGATTATTTAAAATATTTAACTAAATATATATAAAAGAAATTCGAAACTATCATAAAAGAATTGTTGATATTTTCATGACATTGATATATATATATATATATATATATATATATCAAAACAAACGTAGAAACACAAGACAAAATGGCAAAAAGAGACAAAAACAAAAAATAGATAAAAACCAAAATAAAAGTGAGAAATATCATAACGAGCCGCTCGTCAGGAAGCGAAGCTCTCTCATGATATTAATTTCTGCTTTTTTCTGCTAACGACAAACGAAATCCGTTAAAAATTACCGTCATCCCCTCGAAAAGCACAAGACAAATAAAAATGGAAGAATTCTTGAATAAAAAATAAATACATTTAAGAAGATTTAAAAAGAATCAAAAACAAAAAATCCGAATACAAATACAAAAAATCCGAATACAAAAGGCCTAGAATAAAATAAATAAAAACATCCGTATACATAAAAATGATAAAATAAAAGCGAAATACGCTTACCATGGCGAGGAAAAAGCTACCGTGACCACGAGGAGAATGAACGCCAAACCAGTTATTGCTGTTGCCAAACAGAGGAAAAGGAAGATAAGGAGAAAGTGGCTTTGTCAGTAGCTCCGTAATCACTGCTTGAGATATCGTCGCACAAAGTTTTTGGGAATACCATTATTTAAAAGTTGATCATACAAAAGCTTTAATTGTCTGGATTTTGAAATTTCGTTCGAACAAATAGATCTAATGCGAGAAAATTGAGAGAGAATAGTGTTTCTATAAATCTTAATAGAAATATTAGAAGACCAATCTGAAAGTCGGTTGACACAAAAATTAAAATCCATTCTTTTGTCAAAAATATCGATACAAAAGTTATTATCAACAAGTTTAATATCCAGATCTAAAAAATCCGCTTCAAACTGATTACAGTTTGTTTGTTTAAGAAGCAAGGCTGAAGGATAAATATTTTGCCACGTAATATTAAATGATCCATGATTAAAAACAATAAGATCATCTACGAATCTGAAAGCCTGAGGATGAGGAAGTGAATAATTCTTCTCAAAATAATGAAGGAAGAGGTTAGCTGTAATAGAAGAAAATGAACATCCTTGAGGAATGCCATGTGATTGGAGAAAAATACTTTCCCCATTGTAAATAAAATTATTAAATATGTAAAAATTACATAATTTATCCCAATACTCAAAAGAAATATTGAAAATATTTTTATAATCAAAAAAGTATGAGTTAAGCACCTCTCGAAGAGTGGCTAAAGGAATGCTTGTAAAAAGATCTTTGAAGTCAAAAGTCTCAATAGAAGAAATACTGTTCTTATTATTGTGAATGAAATCAATAACCGGTTTATTATTGTTAATAATCCAAGTGAAACCTTCTGAACAAATGACATTCAGTAATTTTTTTAACAGATTAAAGAAAATGTAACCAGGTTGCTTCATGTATGAAGAAGTTCCACAAGTGATAAAACGATAAGAAATAGGATTTTTATGAAATTTTGGATTAATAGTAATATAAGGAAAGCAAAAATTAAATTTCTTAATTTTGAAGAATTTATAGAAAGCAAGAATTTTTTTGGATATTGTACTCATATTAAAGGTGGACTTTTTGTATGTTGCTGAATTTTGAAGTTCCTTATCCAGAAGATTACAGTAATGCTGTTTGCAAATAAAAGCATAGTTATTGGAAGCTTTGTCGATAGGAGTGATGATGAATTTACTTTTTAAGTCTTCAATAACAATTTTAATATTAGAAAAGCTAAAAGAATCAAAACATTCGGAATTATTATAATGGAAGGAGAAAGACTTTTTCAAAAGGTAATAAAGATTCCATTTCCACTCAATGAAAAATTCAATGGGGATAGAAAAAGCATTAGAAGTTTTTAAACAGAAATAATCAATATTATTCAGTAATTTATGCAGTATGGAAGGAAGAGAAACACGAAAAATCGGTCTGAATTTTGGACCTTTTAACATGATACTTTTAAGATCTGTATTCTCTACAATGTCTAGATTACCATTAACAATATGGCCAGAATCTTTGTCAATAAATTGAGAAAAGGAGTCTTTATCACAAAAACAATTAGCTGTTTTTTTAAGATTTACGATGTCAGAAGAGGCATTATTGTAATTGAAGATTTTTCTGCCAAAAGGAACATTATATTTAAAAGTTTTTTGTAAACTAATGTTTTTAATGGGAAAAAATTGCTGTGCATAATTGAAAATGGAAGAGAAAGGAATCTTGTCAAAAGTAGGATGCTGGAAATTAAAAATGAAATGCAACTTTTTAGTAGGATCTTTAATAGGAATTTTTGACAATCGCTGTTTCAAAAGATCTAAAATGAGAGTTTTGAAATGTAAGTTATTGGACTTAAATGAACCAAAGTTTGAAAATAAATCAAGAAGAGAGCTAGATCTTAAAGAGAAAACAAAATTCTTGACAGGAGCCCACAGATAAGAGTTTGCAAAAGAAAGTTCTAATGCCTCAAGTTCACTAAAAAGGTCAGAAACTGATTTCGAAGGTCTTTTCTTAATCCTTTTTCCTCTGCAACCTCTAGAAGTCTTATGATGTGTATTATGAAAAAGCTTAAATGTACAGGAATTGTCTGGAGAAATCTGCGTTCTATTAAAAAGGTCATTAAGACCGTATGGAATAATTGTTTTGTATTGGAGCATAAAAAGGTTTTCTTTTGAAAGGCGATTGTTTTTATCAGGAACGATATCCAAAATTTTAATAGAAATATTATTAAAACTATGTCGCTTAAAGTACTCAAATTCGGCATTAAAAGAAGAATGTGATAAATATTTTTTTATATCATGTCTGTGTTGGTGAATTCTAATATTGATAGTATTGCTAGTCTGACCCACATATTTCATATCACAAATGGTACATTTCAAAACATAAATACAGTTGTCGATTTTGCAACCAGGAATCAAAGTATCATCATTGCGAACTTGATCAATATCAAGCTTAAGGCAAGTAAGACATCGCCTATTAGAACATTTTTTGAAAAATATCTCTATGTTTTGGCCCCTAGAAGACGGTAAGTAAGAAAATTTCCTGTCACAGAGATCATGAGCAAAATCTTTGCAAAACATGAGGTAATTGTCTGACGATGTAAATCTATCCCCCAGAGTAGAAAGACACCGAGCACTGCGCGTTGAGCACATTTTGCCAGTCGCTAAAAAATTCACTGTGTGAAATGTCATAGACAAAAGGAGAAGAAAAGGAAGTACAAAACAAGTATAAAGCATTAAACATAAAGCATACAAGGAGCGCTGAAAGCTGCTGCAACAAGCATGCTCTAGAAATTAAGAAAAACAACAACAGATAAAACCAAAAAATTTTGTTACATAAAAATTATACAAAATGTGAAAGCAATTTCTGCATTCGCGCTAAAGCTGCGTCAACAGAAAAGCATTATATCAAAACAAACTTAGAAATAAAACTTAAAAATACTTACTTAAAAACTTATAATAAAACTTAAATATATATATATATATTTAGTGCAATATTTCAATTAATCAAAACATGTGTGTTATATTTTAAATATATACAAATATTAATATAGAAATTAAAATTGAAATCAAATTACCTTATCAATAATCATACAAATGATATACAAAAGATAGTTTGAATAACGATTATTACACTATGAAAAAGGAAAACCTAGAAATGGAATTCCAACAATCAAATGCTTATCAGCCTTGGGAACTGATATGTCGCATTAATCTAGATTTGTGGCGCCAACCCTCTGCGAAAACCAATTGTTGGAAGAACGAAAAATATGGGAATAAATCTCCAAAATCTTTCAAGAATAGAAACGAGATATTAAATAACTTATAATATAGTTATAATTAGTGTTAGTACTTGAGCATTATCCTAAAGACAGTTGAGCATTTAAAGTGAAAATATTATTTCTAAAATAAGCTTTTAATCTTAATATAAATAAAAGTCATTGTTTGTATGTATGTTTGTATCTATGTTCCACATCTCCTCCTAAACCACGGCACTGATTTCAACCAAACTTTGCACACTTATTAATTAAGACAAGGGGAAGATTACTGTCAACTTTTTAAAGCGAAAAAGTTAATTAAAAAGTAACCGAAACCGTTTTTCCGCTGTAATTTCAGAGCAAATTATCCCCCGAAAATTATTTTTATACCATCTTAAAGTTGAAAAGTTTACCATTTTAATGATATCAATTTTATATCTGTGACATTTTTCCTTGAAGTTTTATTAATTTTTCAAAATTTAATAAAAAGTTGACACGCAGACGATTTTAAAATAAATAAAATTTAATGATACTAGAGTTTATACTGATGAATCTTCGTGTAGCATAAGCCAGTAAAAGCACTCTTCAACTTGACTTGACTTACTGATGAGTTGCTAGGCAAAGAGTGTAATTAGTTTGCCATTATTTTTTCTGTTTATTTTTTTTCCAAATATCGTTTGGCAATGTTTTCATTGGTTCTTAAAGAAATCTAAAGCTTGAAATTAGATTAAAAAATCACTGCAGTTCATATCACCTGTCATTTTTCCTGCGTTTCCTAAGAAATAATAAATCCTTAATAATATATTAAATGAGAGAGTGTGTCTGTCTTTTTGTTACGCTTTCACGGCCAAGCTACATATGGAATAACTTATTTTTAATGTCAAACATCACCCGATCATAAAGAAAGCTGCGATTATGTGATCTTTCTGAGAAAATAAACAAATAATTTATTTATGGAATAATAACTGAAATTACTCAACTCGACGTTTCATTTTTCGAGTTTGCAGTCTATTTACTTTTAGTTATTTATATTTGTATCTTTTCCATATCAGATTTTGTGCAAGATGCTGTCGATAAATTGACACCGGGACAGAAACCTATTGATAGATATGATATAGCTGCATGAGTTTTTAGATTAAAATTTAGAAACTAATGGAAACTAAGCGATAACTAAGGGAAAATATGCGATGATATAGCATTTTGTTTCATGTATTCTTTTGAATGGTAGAAGTAGATGACATATAGCATGATGGATGGTATATTCCACAGATTACAAGGGCCCGATGATACCATTGAGTACATTGATGTAATTTACAGTAACGGAGAATATATGAGGAACAGAGAATGGCTGTTGAATTGGTAATTTTGGCTCTGATTAATGAAAGTTTAGGTCAGATAAATAAAATAAAATATGTCACAAATGGAGGGAGGTATTACAGAATACCTACCTGTAGATACGCTAATGGGCAATAACAAGTAACATCAACTTCTTCATATAACAGATAATAAGTTCTTCAACTCCTTAGAAATGTCAGGGATACCTTCCGACAGGCTGAGATTAAAAGCCGGTGTGCCAGTACTATTGATGCGTAACTTCGATGTACCGAGACTGCGCACAATTACAAATTGCACACCTAGGTCCAAACGTTCTGAGAGTGTTTAAAAAAAGAGAGTGTTTTAATTTCACTCATTCCGATAATACCGAAGGATTTACCATCCAAGTTCAAAAGGTAACAATTCCCTTTAAAATTAGCATTTGCCAGGCTCAGGGACAGACACTCAAAGGGGCAGGCATACATTTGGAAAAACCATATTTTTCCCATGGGCAACTATATGTGGCGTCCAGACCACAGAACCTCTACATCCGTGCAAAAAACGTAGTTTACAAAAGTGTGTTAGCATAGATAAACAAATTACTTAACAATAACAGGTTACACTCCAGTTAGTCATCCAATTATGTATTCTCAACCGTCAAAACTTTTAATTTCCCCTTTCAACATGTAACGAAACATTTACATTCGTGAATTTAAAAAATTTAATAATTCAAATTCTTCGCGCACGAAGTCGCGGGTAACAGCTAGTACTATAACAAAACACTATAAAAATATAAACTATAAATTAAATTTAACCTTTTATAATAATATATATATATATATATATATATTTGGAAATGTACATAAAAATAAATAATAATTGAATATATGATGCAATCTTATTCTTAGTATAGTATGAAGTGTATCTACTTATGAAGTGTTTTACTAAAATCTTTGTTAATTCCATTATATATGATCACATCAAAAATAAATCGAAAATACTTTTAATTTAATGTTTTACAGATGTCATACTTTTTGTTCATATAAAGGAAGGTACAGTATTCAATATCTTTCTTATCGTAAGTGTTATTATATAAATTGAATTTTTTATAAATAAATTTGAAGATATCTACAATCAACTCCCATCTATGTAAATTTGACATATTATCCATAATTTATATATATATAACACATTTATTCACAAGCAAAACAACAAACACATCAGACATCCATTTTAAGAATTTTAACTGATTACATATCTAAATCTAAATTATTCAATAATCAAAATTATTAAATTAATGCTTAGAGTACCTATCGAAAGTTTGTGAACATACCAAATTAATTTTGTTACTGTTAACACTAAATTAATAATTGAAAAAGGCAATCCATATATGGAGTTTTCAAAATTTTAAGTGATCAACTCGACTTTGGACGGGCTTGTCATTTTAAAATCTTGATATTATAGGACCAAAACCATCAATGAGATCAGCTGTTGAAAACATAAAGGGTAAATTACCATAATATGCAGTAGAAAGAGGGAAGGGAGGGAAAGATATATATATCAGAAAATACAAGAAACAAAAGACAATATATCAAAAACAAACAAACAGACAGAAACAAAAGTCAAAAAGGAGGACAAAAACACAATAAATTGAAAATATCATGGCAAGCCGCTCAAGAGTTAATAGCTTTCTCTTTTTAATATAGTTTTTCTTGTACTTGTATGATAATTTAATTTTTGCATTTTCCATAAAAAAATTATTTCTTATGTATATATATATAGCATTCTACACAAACTGCACTATATTTACAAAGTACATAATTATTAAGATTAAATTAAATTATCCCATCCATAATCATACATTCAAGATACAAAAAAAACTTGACATAAAACTATTAGCACTAATAATTAACCGAAATGTAAAAAGACAATCCTTATTTGAAATTCCAATCATTATGGCTAACTATAGCCTTTGGACTAGTTCGTCGTGTTAATCTAGATTTCAGGCGCTAATCCTCCACGAAGCAAATTGTTGGACAATAGAAGAGGGAAATATGTTCCAAACTCATCTCACGATGAGAATAAAAATAGAGAAAATATTAACCCAGTATACTTACAAAGTATTCTAAATTAATACAAACATACTATTATACAAACGAACTATTAATAATTAAGTATAGCAAAATCTATTTAAAAATTGCAAAATTAAATCTCTGTGTAACTTTTTGCATCTTACTATACATAGAGAATATTAACACTGTATACTTACAATGTATTCTAAATTAACGAATTATTAATTATTAAAGTAAATTCTATTTAAAAATTTCAAAATTTAATCTCTGTGTGTAACCTCTTTTACCTTACAATACATTTTTTATACCTTACTCATGTACCAGACATTGAACACAGGTTCAGCATTTAAGTGGAAAAATTGGATTTTTAATTTAAGTGTTTTATTACTAATACAAAACACTAAAAGATTTTAGAAATTTAAATTAAATTTTTAAAATTAAATTTAACCTATTAGAATAATAAAAATATATTATTCTATAAATAAAAAATTACTTTTTTTATAATGCAACCAAAAGCTTTAAAATAGTAGAGCCATCTATCTCTACCTTTGAAATAAAGTACTAAAATCTTATGCTAAATACAACATATAAGATCATAAAAAGGATAATTTACTTGGAAATACTTAATTGGAGAATAAATATAAAGACCAATGTTAATTTATTGGTCTTAAATATTTCTTATTAATATAAACATACAAGAATTTTCTAGGATACCCATAACTCAAAGCATTTTCAAAAAATATGTCAATTTAGGCGGCCTACTATTTATGTCTGTGATCAGCATATTGCTTCTGTGAATATAATTTATTAAAATATTTTTATAAATTAAACGACTTACGTTACTATTCCAAAATGGTAACCTATTTATATTAAACTGAAAAGTGTTTCTTTTATCAAAAATCTTAGTGCATAATTTATTATATTTTAAAATTTTCCAGATGTCTCTGAACTGATAGTATTATCAGAGAGGCATATGAATAATATTCTGAAAGTATTTCGCTTGTTGTTGTTGTGTTTTTTCAGTGAGCTTTTACTTATTTTTTATTGAAACGCTTATAAATTCTACGAAGTTTACAACCTTTTGGTAAACATTGGCAAATTGGTATAACAAATGACATGAAGACAAGATGTTAATAAATAAATCTGAAGGATGTCAGTTTTCGAAAATTAAGTATTGTACAAAATTGGTTCTATTTCAGATTCGAAAAGAACAATATATATATAATTATAAATATAGTTATTACTATATATAATAACAAATATAATATTTTTATAAATTTCCCAGACGCTTCTGAACTGATAGTTTTATCAAAGAGGTAAATGAATAAAATTCTGAAAGTATTGTACTTCTTACTTTTATATTTAATCAGAGCTCACCGAAATGCTATAAATTCTACAAAGTTTATATAATTTTAGTAAACTTTATTAAATTGCTGTAACAAATGAAAAGATAAATAGACTTTAATAAATAAATTTGATGGGTATTGATTGCTCTTATAACAGATTCAGAAAACATAATATTGTACAAAATTATTTTGAAACGAGCAAAATTTGCTTTTTGATCACAAAGTAAACTGCTACATATTTTACGTTACATGAATTTAAGAACATAATTTCTATCAAAATGTTTTAGAGGACTGATATCATTATCAGAACAAGAAATGAATAAATTTCTAAAAGTATTTTGCTTTGCTTATATTTTATTAAAAAGCATTTAAAGTTTTACATATTTTACGTTACATGAATTTAAGAACATAATTTCTATCAAAATGTTTTACAGGATATTATTATCAAAGCAAGAAATGAATAAATATCTGAAAGTATTTTGCTTTGTTTATATTTTATTAAAACTCATTTGAAGTTTTTTACTAAACTTATTATATACTAACAAATTACAAAATAACTAGACTATAATAGTTGGATGGGTATTAATTTATGATTTGGATGTTTCCGAAAATTTATTATTTTACAATATTGGCTCAAATGTGGTAAATTTTCGTGGCGTAAAATCCTTATCTTGAACATGGTGTGCCGAGGAAAATAAACATTCGAATTAATTTTGTAAGATAAAAAATTACCAACTTCAACCAATTTTGTACGAAATTAGTTTTGCATTGATTAAAACATATTTTTCAATCAAAAACAAACTATTAAAAAAACTATGAAAGGTTTACATTAAAAGAATTTAAAAATATAATCTTTATCCCTAATGTTTACAGAAATGATATTATCAAAACAAGACTTACTCTGAAGTAAACATATTTTAAACAAAACAAGCCATGGTGTAACCATTTTTCTGTTAAACTAATTGAAAGAAACTTAGAAGCGGAAGCATCTATCACATAGTTGTGTGACAGGAATTGTCAACTTCCTGTTTTCGATTTCAACTGTCGAAATCATAGAGGAGGAATATTCATAGATGGCGCATAGGGGTTGCAAAACGATTCTCGAGTAAAATCATGTGACTTACGACAGATCTTCGAATCGGAGAACGTTCTTTATAGGATTTGTCATAGGGAAGGCACATTGACACATCGACAACAGCGCATTTATTGAAAAAAATGGTGGTTGCAATGAGAGAGGAACTAAAAAATCAACCTACTCATTCCACAGGAATGTTAGCATTTACTTATCTTCATCTTTTTACTATTTAACTCTTTTTAAAAAAAGTAGCATTGCATAACATCATAAAATATTCAATGTTTATTCGTTATTATGAACACTTTTTGGTATTATTTGATTTCTTGAGAACAATTTGAATGTCTGCAATCTGATAGAAAACATTTTTGGAGCCATAAAAATTTTGTATTTTATTCCAAAATGAAATGTTTTACGGTTTACGCAAAAATGCTGGTTGGCGCCTTAGATCCGTATTTTGGCGCCTTCCGTTTCTTCTTCAAATATCCCGTGTTTAGAAAGTTGTTTGTAGTTACTCGTATGCAGATTGTGTAGTTCGTTTATTTTAGATTAATATTGTTAATATATTACAAGTGAGTAGGTGACTCTTGGTAGCCATTTAGTTGAATTTTGATTTGCAGAATTTGTGTATTTGAATTGGAAACAATACACTTATACGTTTGCGGTAAATTTAAAAACGTAAAAATAATTATATTTTAATTAATTATTTACTTTTTAAATAACGGAGATATTTTCATTCGAGTGCACCAATATTTTAGAATAGGAATTGAGGACTAACTTTTTAGATATTTAATTAGTTTTGCTTAAACGATTCTTTAAAGCATGAGTATTTGTTTAATTTAACATATCCGCCTAATCTAGTTATAATGTGTTACATCAATGCAAAACAGGTTTAAAATGATGTATGCGTTAATTTCGCGAAGCTCACATTCCATAAAAAAACGTTTCCTTGGGCATAGAAATCACAAGTTAATTTCTACTACTTATAATATTGCATACTATGTGATATATGTATATTTATAAAATGTAGGAAATAGTATCAAAATTTAAATCAATTACATTTTCTAGAAATGCATTTTAAATAGTGCGCTTTCGTTTTAAAATGCTTTTTTATAACAATATAAAATGAAGAAATGAGCACACTAAAGGAGTATAGTAGTGTACTTCTTACGTATCCATTTTGGCATTGTAATTTTTGTAAATTAATTTTTTAAAAATTCGATTGTTAAACTTCAATGTATAAACATGGCTTTAGATTTTTCTTCCAATTTTCTTTTTTAGTCTTCCACGAGATGAAAAAAGGAGAAAGGAATGGGAAAAGTCCTTGCACCGAGAAAATTTTAAAGCAACCAATTCAACCAAAATGTGTTCAAAACATTTCGAACAGGATTTTTTTAATCTTTTGCATTACTTCGGAAAAATTTCAAGTCAGAAAAGTTGCAAAAAATGGCAAGTCGATACCTGAATAATCACAAAAGCAGTATTTGTGACAAATTTAGAATAATTCGTTTGTTCTGCTTATTGGGCTAAAAAAAATGAAAGCCCGAAATGTTTGCATTACGCAGGCGAAGATATCGCAAGATTTTTTACGTTTCATGGTGATATGAAGCCAAATGTGGTTTAACCGTGGGTATAAACGAGAAGTAACTCGTACAACAATTTTTTCGACCTCTTGAATGGGAATGCTCTCTCCATGTATATTCCTCCTGTATGGTCGAAATATCTTTTACACAAAAGAGTCTGATTTATATGTTTTATGTAACTGAATTATTTATAAAAATTTTTGTATCAACTGAACGTAAAATGAAAAAACTCTACTGAAATAAGGTAACTAAATTGCGTGTATAGTAAAACTTTTTATGTGTAAAGCGAAACATCAGCGTCTAAATGTACCAATATATCGGCGTTTGCACCGGTTAAATATTTGGAGAAACATGTATAACCGATCAGAAAGGATCTTAATTTTGAAGTTTAATTTTAAAGGAACCAGGAATGCAAAATTACGCATAAGAGATTCATTTGAAATTATATTCCCGGCGAACAAGCTGGTCGCCGAAGGCAGCTAGTGTTGAATGAGCAGAGGTTCTTATATTAACAGGATTGTAACGCCAATTTTATGGAACGGTCCGTCTTGCAGAGATAGAAATGGAACTGAACAATACAACTCTCACCTTGAGGTTGGCATTCTTGCAGAGATAGAAACGGAACTGAACAATACAACTCTCACCTTGAGGTTGCCATTCTTCCTATCTTCATATATTCAACAACACGCCCCCTGGAGGGTTTCTGACTACCGTAAGAGAACTTATCATATGCAAGACTAATATTTTTTTCTCATTTTGGATAACTAAAAGGCTAAATTTTGGAAAAAATGTCATTATTAAATACAAATAATTCATTATTATCTGTTTTTGACAATCCATTTCATTTAATACTTTTATGCATGAAATATAGAAAGCAAAGTCACTTACTTTTACAGAAGATAAATAAATAATTTTTTACTTCCATGCTATATTTCATGAAAAGATCTTATTAATTTAAAAATGATAAAATGACTCCATTTTAATTTTTTTTCTTTAATCACAGCGATAAAATATATACATCATTCATCATGTAACTAAGTAACATCCACATCCCACTGGTATACGTGTCTGTATAGTTAAAGTGATCAGACCTTCTAATTAGCCGGGACAGTCCCGATTTTGGACACTTTATTTATCTAGATTGAAAATGTTCAGTAATTTAAATTAAATACCCCAAATTGTGTTTTTTTACTTATATGTGTACAAATTCATATTAAAAAGTTAATTAGATTTAAATTCTTAAATAATTTAGTTTCAAAAGTATCCTCCTTCTTAAATTTTTCTATACATACCCTAGTATGACCACAATTTTCTATACATACCCTAGTGGCTAACCTAGTATGACCTAGTACAGTGGCGGCTCGTCAGCTCAGAAACAAGCAGAGCTGCAAAAGTTTTATAGACCTAAGTTGTAGGAAATTTTGTGCTGATTATTTTGGTATACACTGATGATATACTAAAAATTGATAGTTTTTCAGTTATAAGCAAAAAACTGGAGAATTTTTTTAAAATGTTTTTTGGCTATAACTAAAATTCCAACAAAAATTATTGGTGGTAAACCTCGCAATCGTAATCAGCACCCAAAAAACATAAAGAATAAAAAAAAAATTACAACTCCTCCAGAATTGGATTTCAGAAAACGACTTAACGACTGAACTACTAAGAAAAAGCGAAAAAGAACCAAATGAGGAAGTTGCGCCAAATGAGAGCTGAAAAAAATGCAGTTCAAATTAATGCAATTTCAAGCAGAGAAAGCGTCGCTTTTCTCTCGCTTCGCGTTGCTTTTTGCGTTAATATCGGATCCGTAAGGGGGGCAAAACTTGATTGAGCTCTGGTCTGTCTCTCTCTTCATTCTTGATTGATTTTCCGTCTTCTTTTTATATTTGTTTATTGCTTTTTTGCCATTTTCGTTGATCACTGAATTCTCAAAGTGGAAAAGTAAGCCAATTAGAATAAAATCGAAAATACAATATTTTAAAATAATTTCAGGGGGGGACTGCAGCTATTATGGACGAGCCGCCAGTGATCTAGTATAGAAGGAATGAGATATAATAGTTAGTAAAAAATAGCAAAAAATATTTCTTAGACTTCTTTAAAACTTTCTACATTTTTTAAAAATTATTAATAATTTAATTCTTACTGATTTTTATGTATCACTTTTTCTTTTGGCTTTATCCGATACCCCTCAACCAGCATCCCGAATTGAAATTCAGAAAATCTGGTCACTTTAACATAGTTGAACCTTATCTACTTTCACTACAATCATGGACGTGATCTGCGCGAAAGTTTCACAAGTTTCTTTTGTGCTCACTCCATTTATGCAATGTTGTCATAATCTGCGTCTTCGGTTACTATTATTTCTGATCGGTATCTTGTTTTCTTTTCCAGGTCTGAAGGCGTTTGAAGCTTCGTCCCGGATAGCTTCTTGACTCTGTCGTATCCTCTGTCACATATTTTGAAATGGTACAGCACCAGCCCGATGAGGAGGGAAAAGACGAGAACACAGGCTATGACGCCCATAAGAGAGGTGATTGTGATGGCATCTGAAAGAGACACCCTTGTTAATCAACATGGTAACATCAACCTAATAAGAGAACAACAAACATATGAAATGATAAGGGCACAGGCTATGACCGTCACCTCCGAGAGATAAGAAAGCCTTCCAACGGCAACCATAGAATAGGCTGACGTGAAGCAAGTTAGGCTGTTGAGTTTACTAATTGTTTACCATTCATCGCACTAGTCGCCACAAACTTGGCGACCTCTTTCCCGCAATTCCTTATGCTAGTGGGGAAAAAATTGGCGATATTCGTCATTTGTGTTCATGGAAGTTGCCGGTGTATGATGCTCGTCGTCGATGCTCTAAAAGTTTTAAAATTATTTATTTGAAGTTATTTCATTTAAAGGAATTGATATATAAATGCTCAGTTCCCTTCTGTAAAGGGAACTATGATAATAGTCCCAAAGTATCTGTATTCAGCTTACCAAAGAACGAGGATTTGAAAAAAAAATGGCTAAATGCCATTCCGCGAGAGAACATGCCTACTACGAAGAATTGCAAGGTAAGTTTATTTTTCCTGTTTTGAAAAAAAATGTGCATTTAATATTTATTTTCTTTACCATTTTTACATTGATTGTTAATAAGGTCACCAACTTTTTTACAATGAAAAGGAGGGCACAAATAAATTGAAATACAACATCGTAAATAAAAGAAAGATCTTGTAGTGTGTTTAGTATTATTGTTGCAATGACTAAGCTGTTTCTTTTGTTGATGTTTGATACACTAATATGCTTTTATTGATACACTATAACATGCATATAACATATTATAGAGTATTCTGTATTATTTCTGCAATAACTATGATAAATGCACAATAAAACGGTTTTAATGGTTTGAATTGTAATTATGCTTGCATGCTTATTAATTGTTATTTAAATTACCTAGTTCTTTTCCGTTGGATGAAGTTTTCTTTTTTTTCTCAATGTATCATCTTCTGACATTCATTATATTGGAAATGACAAATGACTGATATTTCCACCCATCTTTTATCAATTTCAACGTGTTTTATTTTCCCATTATATTTATTTTTTAGAATTTAAAAACACAAAAAAGTGGAGGGGCTTAAATTAACGCTTTAAATTTGGAGATATATGATAAAATAATGAAAACAGTTGCAGAAAATTCAAGGATGTTTTAAATAGGGTAAATATTTTTAAATTTTTTTTATTTCTCGAGTCCAAATAATAAAATCATGATGTTTGTAACATTATGCACATATGTGCATTAACGTAAGCATATTCTTATGTTTATCACTTTTGTCTGGATATTATTCCAAAACAATTATTTTAAAATCTTATTACTTTTTGTATTGTAGACATTGTTCATTTTTCATTACAGGTCTGTGAGTTGCATTTTGATCCTGCAGATGTTAGAAGGCAGTCTGAATATTATGATTCAAAAGCTGGCAAGCTTTTATCAGCTGTTTTATCTCAGCCAAGACTTACAGATGATGCTGTCCCTTCAGTTTTCCTTGGGTGTCCAGCATATTTGTCCAGATCTAATAAAACGGGTAGAGAAGCTCCAGACAAAAAAGCTCAAAGGAAAGAGCGTTTAGAAATAGAAAAGGCTCTTCCAACTAAGTGCAGATACTTTTAAAAAATATGAAGAAAAAATATCGTTTGGAAACTTGAAACAATTGGCTATAAAAATGAAAGGTTTAGAACTTCCAGATGTCTTTACTATTGAAAATAACGAATATTCTATAATGTTTTTAAAAATTCTGGCTTCACCAGTACCTGAATTGCCTCTCTCGATTTCAATTGATCAAAACGTGATGGTAAGTGTATTTGATCATAAAATACCTGTCCCTGAATATAACAACTTTAAATTTCCCATGCATTTAAGCAACGTAAATGAACTATTTTCACTTTTACAGCAATTTGTTAGTTACAATGGATCTGAATGCAATAAATTAAATAATTTAAAATCACTTATAATAAGTGCTTTTCATGAACTGGAACAAATTGTTCCTGAAAATAATCAGGATATTGTATATTTTGTATGTGAACAAATAAATTTAATTGGGATCAGTAAAACTACATATAGATATAGTGCAGACCTTTTGGTATTAAGTAGCCTTTTGCATTTAATCTCTCCTCATGCTTATAAATTTCTTAGAAAGAGAGGTATATTAATTTTACCTCATCCAAATACCCTTAACAGATTTACTTCGTCATATAATTTAGATCCTAGAGTACAAACAGTACAAGACAATCTCTTAATGTATGCTGAAGGCAAATTTACATTTCTAAATGACTCGGATAAATTTGTAAATTTAATGATGGATGAAATTCATTTAAAACCTTTTTTAGATTTTAAAGGTGCGGATATAATTGGGGCATCTTATAATTCAGGAAAAGCTGCAAATTCTGCATTTGTATTCATGGTACTAAGTTTAAAATCTACCTATAAAGATGTTGTCCATATCCTACCTGTAAAAACGATAACTGCTGAATTATTACATGAAATAGTTGCATTGATCATTAACAAATTGGAAACTATTGGTTATAATGTAATCTGTATATCAAGTGACAACAATGCCATTAACAGGAAATCAATAAGTATGTTTACTCAACCACCAAAATTAAGTATTTGTTATTTACACACAGAAAATCCTAATAGACCTCTGTTTTATGTAGTAGATGCAGTACACTTATTGAAATCTATAAGAAATAATTGAATAAACCAAAAAAATTCTGAACAGGCTATGTTCTATCCCTCTTTCAATGATTTGTCTAGTGCTCAAGTTATAGATAAAACTGCTTCATTCCATTCACTGAAAAAACTTTATGATTTAGGAAAGGATGGAATGGTTAAATATGCTCACACTATAACTGCTAAATCATTATGCCCCACTAGTTTTGAAAGACAAAATGTTCGTCTGATATTAAATGTTTTTAATTTAAATGTATATGAAAGTTTGAATCTTGTCTTAATCTCAACAATCGTATTGCAAATGCTACTGACGCTGCAGATTACATAAAAATTATTGTTAATTGGTTTGATGTAATGAATGTAAAATCTGTATTTAAAGGTTATCATCAACGTAATATTTTCCAGCAACCTTTAACATCAAAAGATGATGATGATGCAGTTTATTTTCTGCATAATTCTTTAAATTGGTTAGAAAAATGGGAGAGTGTAAATATATGGAAACTGAAAGGCTTTCACGAGAAATACTCCTAGCACTAAAACAAACTACAAATGCAGTCATTGAAATAACTAGATATTGCATTGATGAACTGCAGTTTAAATATATTTTAACTGGAAAATTGCAAACTGGCACATTAGAGAGCCGTTTGGGCAATAACTTGCTGGATCTCTATAATGTATAATTAACTAGGCTTGCCAGACGTCCCTGTTTGACCGGGACAGTCCCGGTTTTCAGACAAAATCCCGGTCGGTTTACTTCACGTCCCGGTAAAAATTAAATTTGATTATAGATGACCAAAAAAGTCTAAAAATAATTAACTTTGAAGGATTATTTAGAATAATTACTTTATCATTTATTTCACTGTACTGTATGAAAAGTGAAAACTATAGAAGAGTGATGGTCTGCTAATAAATAATATTGTCATCGTATCGTCTTGTCTCGCCAATCGTGACCATGCCTTCTGCTTACCTGGGACATCAGCACCAGTTGAGAAAGTATTTTCTTTGATGAACAATGCATGGACTGATGATAGGGGTTTGATGCAGGAATCTACAGTTAAAGGCTTGATGACATGTAAAATTAATATCGGAATAGCTTGTGAAGATTTTTGCAACACGATTAAAAACAAAAAAGACTTTCTAAAAAACGTCCCAGCCAATGAAAAGTACATGTAAATATTGTTCAAATTTTTATTCCTCATTCAAAGTGTTTCTTCTTACTTAAGTAACTTAAAAATATTAACATGTAAGAAATAAAATGTTTAAATTTTTATGCTTGTGTCATTTATTATTACCCCTGGTTTAGGTTCCTAATCAGTAACCATTTATTCATATCATTGAGAATAAACTACCCTCTAAAACATTCTAAAAACCGCCAAGGGTGTGTACCCTTGCATACCCGCGACGCTGGGGGGCATTCCGGTGTCCCGGTTGAACATTTCAGAAATCTGGCAAGCCTATAATTAACACATGTCTATGAAGTTGAAAAAAAAAATTAGACTTCAATCCATGTTGACCTTATCTCTAAAATCAGATCACCAAGACAAACTGCTATAATACTCTCAGATGATGGTGATAATTCTAATTATGATGTAAACTCTGATATTCCTCCCTTTCTTAATGAAATATATGTTTCTGATAATGATGTAGAAAATTGAGCCCAATGCTTCCTGCTTTAGTTTTTGTTTCTGGTTATTGTGTACATTCCTTATTAAAAAAATAATTACCATATTTGCAAAAGCCAACTGTTATCGGAAAGAGATAGGATTCCCGGTGAAAATTGTTTTTCGTTAATAAAAAGTTTAGATTCGGGTGGTTTAAAGTACCCAATCGATGATGTAAATATTATTGTAAAATATACAACTATGTAGTTATTTCAAAATTATTATCTCAAAAATATAAAAGTATATTTTTGAAAGTTCTAAATAAGAGAACAGTAGCTTGTAAATTAACTATTGAAAATTTGTATTCAACTGAAAATTATTTGCCTATGGAAACATGCTTGAATGGTCATACATCTGCTTACTTATCAAATGAAATTTGTAAAAAAGCAACTAATACATTTTTGAAAAATTATGGTAAAAAAGTTAATGATGATCTATGTTTTACTGCTCTGAAAAACAAGAGAAGATTGCTAATGACTCAAAAGACAGTTTAAATGGTCTTTTTTATGCAAAATTAAAATGCCTTCAGATTATTTTTACCAAACCTTTTTATTTTATAATAATTGTTTATAAATGCACCATTTTCAATAAAAAGTATTAATAAGTAACTATCTCTGTATCCGAATCTGTACTTGTTGATGATTGAAAATGTGTATATTTTTGGTTATTGTGTATAAATTATCAGTTTTATAGAGCCAAATTATGACTGATTTTAAGACATTTTTTTGGAATTGCTCATAATAAGGGTTATGCCAGATGTTTGTTTACAGTTCACTTCTGATAGGTTTATATTGAAATTTTGCCCTTAAATATTCAATAATTATTTTATTGAGAGAGTAGTGAACCACTGATCCACATCAAATATATATTTGTACTGCATGATTTGTTGTTTATTCTTGACACTAATTTACCTATTATTTGTAGCTTTTAAAAATTACTAGTTTAAAATACTTTTCAATTAGAAAATACCAAACTGATTATTTTATGCTAAATTTTACGAAACAAGCTGATAATGATATTTTGTGGAAATTCCTTATTGGTCTTCATACTTGATATGATAAATATATAAGTTAATTACATATCTGCTGTTTTTAGCACATGTTGACAGAAATATTCGCTGTATTGTATACATTTTTAGTTTGGTGAATATTCTGACGAAGAGAGTTATGGTGAAATAAATTGGATTTTATTTGAATTTCATCAAATCAGTTTATAAACTTGAACTTTGGAATTCTAGATGTCTCTTAAGTTTCTTCTAACACTGATTATTAAAAAAAAATCTAAATATATTTTCCCCATTTAATACATGTCATTGCAGTTTGTAAAAGTACATGAATAACTGAAGTTTAAACTAGTTACAGATATTATTTTGATAAGCTTTGTTTTTGTTTGTGTGTGTGTGAAGATGAATAAAATAAATAATCGTACAATTTTAGTTCTCATGAAAAGTAACTTGAAAAGTGTGCTTTATTGTGCAATAAAATATGTTATTTTGCATTGAACTGTGTTTTTCATTGTGTTTATTTGAAACATTTCATATATAGTCACAATACATCATATATGTAGCATACACTCTAGGAGGATATTTAGGAATATCCTCCTAGGAATAGGAATAGTCGTCCTTTTATAGGAATTGTATCAGAATATTCTCCTAAAATTATATTCATATTTTTTTATAATATATATTCATAATATATTTTTTATAAAATTTGTTTTCAGGTTTTAATATTTTGTAGAAAAACAGATAATTATTTAGTTGTTTTACCATCCTAGTTTGAATTTTAAATGTTGACAAGTGTAACAAGTTACGAGCAGTGAAATTTCCATGCTTCGGCAAGTAATATTCCTTTACAAAGATTTCTCCAGTGTATCTTTTAAGACTTGATATTGGAAGCGCAGATTTTCATGTTCAATGTTAAAACATACAGTTGCATATTTTTTGCTTTCTATCAATTTTATTTTTAGCAGTTATACATTATATTGACCGATTACCCAAATTATTCTTAGTTTCATATATTTGAAGAATTGTTTTATTAAAAATATATATCCCAACTGAAGTTAACTTTTGGATATATGGTAAGATAAACAGCTATAACAAATCTATTTGTATGATAAATCTAAGTATTCAATGTTGCCCCTTTCTAAACATTATTATGCATTGCATGTCTTATTTACAAATGCTGAAGAGATTTTTAAAAAAGCATGTACTTTCTGTTTTTATAAAATATTAACATCGACCTAACAGTTTCAACCATAACAAAATTAGCATTTTCATCAGATTTGAAAATGTAATATTTGTTCAGAATAATTGACCTTAAAATGATCTTGGATAAAGCTAAATATCTTTACATTCATGTAAATGTAAATTCTATTTCAGTGCATTTTCAAACAACTTTGTGAGGTTTCATTTGTCTATTCAGAACAGTTTAGTTGTCCGAGACAACTTTTTATAACATCTATCGATCGCTGCTAAGCTAAAAAAAATAAGAAGAATATTCAATAAATATCAATGCCTATCTTCTAATTCTTATTTTCACATTAAAAGTATGCAGTTATTTATTAGAGAAAATAAGCTGGCAAGAAGTAAGTACATCTGGTTTTTTGCTCAAGAAAATTTAACGACCTTTGTTTACTTTTTCCAAAAGGAGTTGCGGGAAACGTTGATTATAAAAATAAATATGTTTCGGGCAGAAAAAGTTAGCCACAGCTAAGCTGTCTCGATCTGTGGATTCAGCGCGCTGTGTATTGGCCTAAGTGGTGTGACGTCATTCTTCCCGTTGGAAGGCTTTCTTATCTCTCGGAGGTGACGCTGTGATTGTGATGGTATCTAAAAAAGACACCCTTGTTAACCGGTTTTTTCGGTTATTTTTTGTCCTGATTATAACTGGTTATTTATTTTATATGCATTAACCGGGTATCAGTCAAAATCAGCTATCAGAAGATGGGCTCGATTTTAGATTCGAGTAATGAAATTTTGAATTTCATCATCTTAGGCCGATCAACGGCCACCGCTTCCTCGAGGCGGACATTGAAATGGTCTAAAATAATCATAGTCAAGCTTTCATAACTCGATTAGTTTTGGTCGCAGAACATTTTGTTTAAACTTTTAGTGTGCCAAAATCATTTTAATAAATACGATTAATAGGACCCGGGGAATGTATAAGAATTTAGACACAGTTATTTTTTATTTCTATACATACAGACGCAAACGACAAAAAATACTATTATTTATGTCTGTACTCTCAGATTTCTTTTTTTATTTGTCTACAATACTTACTTATTGTATTAATTACTCATTTATTATTATTACCTAATGTATTAATTACTTATTTATTGATATTACTTATTGTATTAATACTTAATTGTTGTATGTTATTAATAATAATAAATTTTGTCTACAAACGTTGTTTCTTTAAAAAAACCTACGAAAACCGGTTTGTTCACAACTCCTTTATTTTGAGCGGTTTTAACCGCCCGTTTAAACCGAAGGGGAAAAAACCGGTTATTTTTGCAATAACCGCCATCCCTAAATGGCATCTAAAAGATACACCATCGTTAATCAATATGGTAACATCAATCCTAAAAAGTGGGAAAAAAACTGAATTTGACGAGAAAGCGTCTGACGCCTATGGCGCCCAATAGAGAACTGATCATAATTGTATCTAAAAGATACACTATCGTTAATCAATACGGTAACATCAAGATAAAAAGAGTAAAATAAAAATATGAAATGGCGAAAACATAGGCTCATCAGAAAGCTGATGGTGATGCCATCTAGAAGAGGCAATGCCGTTATTCAGTTCTGAATTGAAAAAGAGTTGCTTCAGATTCACTACCTGTTCATTTTAACATATGTTCATTTTATACCATACGCTTGCCTCATCATAGCCAATACTGGCTGTTGTGCCATAAAACTCAACAACAACAACAACGGCCGTTAATCAGTACTAGCTGTATGGCCCGGCGTTGCACGGGTTACCTAGAATAATAAATAGGATATTCCCGGGCGGAAAGAAGTGAGGTAATGTGAGGCCTCGGGATCCATATTATTTTCATATGGCTCGCCTCTGTTTTTTTCAACAAAAATTGTCACTTACTATCCCCAACAAACGTTACGAAGTGAAACACCTTAATACAAAAAAGGAAAGAAAACGATTTTTTCCTTTTATTAATAAATCCAAACACATAAGTTTTTTTAAAAAGAAATACGAGCTTCCGTTAAATAAATAATTGGACATGGATGAACATCGTATGTGAACCATTAGATTTAAAAAGGGGACTACTGCAGACTTGAATGAAATTACTTTTTTTTGCGTTTTCGATTTGATGAATGAAGTTGCATTGTTTGGTGTAAAACCTGAAATTCTGCCATTCACACTTAAGTTGTAATAAATCGTCAGAGTTTCAGTGTGATGTTAGAAGAGGACTTCTGCGAGGAAGAGGATCTTCAATTGACCCTCAAAAGGCCTAGAATTAATTTACATCACTATTCGTTAAGTAATTTTTATTTTTAAATATGGATTTTGCTTAAAAACAAATCCCACACCCTTTGCCTCCAACAACAGCAGCAGATCATCTACTTCCCAGAACTGAAATTATCCAACATCATCAACGTACCATAACCGGGGATTAGGCCCCCTTCGGGGCCATGGGTGCAAAAATTACTTGCTTCATTACAAACAAATACATTTTACATTTTGTTTTGTTTTATTAAAATAAAATTTATTTGCAAATAAACGAATTTTGAATTCAATTTTAGTTTAATTGATATTTCTTATTGCATATTTGTTTATCCCTGAATTTTTTTAAAATCTGAATTTTACTTAAAAACCATTAGCTTTCCAAATAGATACTTTTACTTTTATTTGAGTTTCATTGATATTCCAGGCTTCATGATAATTTTCCCTGAATATTTTTCTTCAAATCTAAATTTTACTTAAAAGAGAATAACTTAAAAATTTATTTGGATTCTTTTTTTAAAAAGTTTAAATTTACTTTCAAATAAATTAATTTTGAATTTTATTTGAGTTTCCTTGATATTTCTAGCTTCTAATTATTTTTTCTAGATTTTTTTTCTTTTGTAAACGAATAACTTTAAAATTCTATTTTATTTACTCAATGGATGGCGACACGTGACTGACCGATATTCAGTAATGGAAAACGTAAAAGAGCCAGAAAATGATTTTATGATTTTTTTGTTGTCTATAATTTCAAAATACCAGGTTTGCCTAAAAAAGAGAAAAAAACCCCTTTTTATACAAATTAAAACTATGTTTAAAAAAATTCAAGAACTTCGGAGTCAAAGTTGTCAATAAACAAAAAAATGCAAGAAAGTTGGATGTCAAAGCTGTCAATAGATGGCAACACTGGGGAATCAAAATCAAATTAAGTTTTTAATTAATATCTTTTTAACTAATTATAGTTTTGTAATTTCAAAGTTTTAAATGGATTCTTTGGATTATTTCCTACATTTTGGTACTTTCTGCTTGTTTCAGGATTCAGTAGTTCGTGAGAAGATAGCCGGACATAGATGCATACGTTTGTTTACCTTCGAATTTTAATAGGATAGACGGTAACATTAATTTAAAGGAGTTAAATAAAAAAAACTGAACATTCAGAATGGATATTTTCATGGATTAAAATTTAGCTCTGCAGGGTGATTCTAAAACATTTTGAAAAAAATATAAAGGAAAGTTGAAGGAACAGACATATGCAGTTTTTGTGATCGAATGTATGAGCGTAAATGATACATTGAAGATGGTAGAGGGCTATGATGAGGCGATTATTGATAATGCTACTTTGGCGCGGTTGGGTTTGTTGTATGTAAACAATTCTGAAATTTGGGGGCATGATAATTCAAGTGGAAGAGATCACAAAGATACTAGGAAAAATTCTCCATTAATTGGAGTTCGACAGATTTGATACCAGCTTACTTGAAGGACCATGCATTTAATCTGGTTTAAAAAATTGCCTCGCATGAGTATCTTTCGGCAAGAAAACCAGTCTTCCAGCAGTTCGCATGTTTTTGGCACGGTGAAGCGCCTGTTCACTTTATCAGTAATGTCAGTTACCTCGCCTCCATTGGAATGGACAGACTAGACTATTCCTTGACCAACATAAGCACCAGATTCGGCATGCATGACTTTCTTCTTCTTTCGGAGAACACAATCTGTGTCCGATAAAAATCTGCATTTTTTTTATTTAACTATTGCTCATACTTTCTTTACATGCCCGAACTTACCATATCCGCACCCACATTCCATTATAAAATTTCTTTAACCCTCTCAAGTTCACACACGTTTCGTTTTGAAAATTACTAAATCTATTTCAAAAATGAGTATTAGACATGTAGCTTATAAATATGCAAAGGGGAAAAAAAATTACCATTTTTTTTTATTTTCAGGAAATTTGTGGTTTCACTGTGAAACCGATGAACGGTAATGGGCTATTTCTCCATCGAATAAGTTATAATCTAAATGCAATTTTAATTATGCATTTAATTTATAAGTACACGTGAGTATTCAGCCTTCATAAAATTCAATATTACTTTCGAAGATTCAATTTTTAAAAATATCAGTTTGTGCAATAACCCTCATCATTTTGTTTCTCGTAGAGATAAAAAGTAATTCAGAGGTTGCAATGCCCATATCTTTGTGAATACTAACGGGATTCAAGTGGAATTTTTATATAAGTTGGCCTATATATCTGGATTTTAGGTTATGGAAGAAAAATTAAGCAGTAAAAAATGCGCAGTAAAAAATGCTCAATGTGTGGTTTCATGGCGAAATCAATGAACTCGAAAGGATTAATCTAGTCCTCTCTATTTGTCCTTACATTTTTGTCAAATGTTTTTGAATCCAGTACAATTCAGTATTGGGCTTCTTTAATTCATTCTACTCGCAACCTCTTTTCAATATCAAAAGTATTCTGCAATTCCATTTATAACAGAAAATCTCCTTGTAGTGTTGCTGTCTTTTCTAAATGATGACACCAGATTTTATAAAAAATAATTCTATTCAGACTTAGACACACGCAAGACAAACAACACACATAAAAGTTACGGTGCGGTACGTTGCACCTTAAAAGGCAGAGCTATTCCAAAAATAATAATGTAATAACGACCACCACTAGGCCTAAGTATTTCATCTCACCTCACGAGGTCACCATTCCAACTCAAACTAACTCGTTTACAGAAAGCAACCCTTAGACTAGCAAAGAATTGCGCCAAGCATCAGATCAACCATCGCCAACGGTAGCCAAACACTACACCTCCCTTCCAAGATAATGATTAATTATGAATTAAGCACTTATCTGAAACTCAAACTTTGCCTACCGGGGCGATGAGTTGCTGAGACGTTACAGATTTATACATTTGAAAAATTCACACTTTTATATACATTTTAATCATAGGAAAATAACCTTCCTTTTTCCAACACAATTAATTAGTGCACTTAAAATAAGTCAATTGTATTAATTTTCACATTTAACATGTTCACAAAATAACAAGTTCTAAAAAGATGTGTAATGAAAAACAGTTTTCCTAAAACACAAACAAAATACAGTTTACATATCAAGTTTCCTATTATATATTATTACTACTACAATTT
>BGPR01001920.1:95650-112609 GCA_013235015.1 Araneus ventricosus | reverse complement strand
GATACTTCACACTTCAGACATAAGATAATAACAAAATTTCTAAACAAAACCTTCTAGTTCTGCCATATCATTTAGCATTATTTCCTTTTATAATACATACACAAATCAGTTTATATTGTATTTAGAATATCATATTATTTATAATTCAGATATCTAATTCCTAGTATTCATGAATTAATTCACCATACACTAAACAAAAATATATAATACAACATATCCACAAAACAACATTTACATCCAAATTAAATCAAGAGAAATTTAGTATCAGTTGACGAAAACATTAACATATTTGAATATACAAATGGCGTTTTTCTTTTTTTTTAGATACACCAAAACCAAAAAAATTATTCGTACATTAGTCATTCTCATTGGTATACAAGACAGGGAATCTAGATAGAGCATCAGCATTAACAAGCTTACCTCCTGGGCAGTGTTCTATATGGAGGTCATACTTTTGGAGGGCAAGTGTCCACCTTTGCAGTTTTGATGATTTGGAAGCATTTTTCACAACAAAAGTCAAAGGATTGTGATCACTGATGACTTTTATGGGTGAGTCAAATATCCAAGGCTCAAACTTTTTTAAGGACCAAACTATCGCATAGGCTTCTCTCTCGATCGTAGGCCAGTGCTGTTGTGCTGGGGTCAGTTTTTGGCTTGCATAACAAATGGGATATTGTTTTCCATCGCATTCTTGAGAAAGGCAGGCTCCTATGCCTACTTGAGAAGCATCAGAATGTATAATCAAAGATTTCTCTAACGTTGGAGTATACAATTCTGGGGTTTTTGACAGCTTATCCTTGAGATCTTGGAATGCTGTCTGATGTACAGGGTGTCCAACAAAGGACTCCCTCATTTTAAAATTAAATAACTCGGCAACGGAGATCGATAGAAGAACGAAACCAGTGATATGCTTAGTCTGAAAGCCGTAAAAATCTGATACAAAAGTTTCAAAATTAGTTATAAATGTTGCCGACAGGTGGCGCTGTGCGTTGTAATCACAGTTCAGATTTCGAGAAGAAAGCTATAAACTGTCATTTGCAAGTAATCGTTGCAATCACATCACAATCGATTCAAATTAGGCATTTTTTGTGCTTGCCAAGGACAGTTTATAGATTTCTTATCGGATTCTGAATAGCTATTACAACCTGCAGCGCCACCTGTCGCCAACATTTATAACTAATTTTGAAACTTTTGTATCAGATTTTTACGGCTTTCAGACTAAGCATATCACTGGTTTCGTTCTTCTATCGATCTCCGTTGCCGAGTTATTTAATTTTAAAATGAGGGAGTCCTTTGTTGGACACCCTGTATTTCCTTCCATTCGAAGATTTCTGGAGCTCTTTTCTTTGTCAGCTCTGTGAGTGGGTGAGCTATGTCAGCATATTTTGGAATATAATCACGATAGTAGTTCATCAATCCAAGTAAACTTCTTAGCTGGGTCTTTGTTCGAGGAGCTTCCAATTCTCGTATAACTTTAACTTTATCTGGGTCAGGTAGATGTCTCCCTGAGCCAATTATATGCCCAAGATATTTAATTTGGTTCTTTACGAAAGAGCACTTTTTGGTGTTTACCGTGAATCCCAGCTCATCTAACTTTCTAAACACACAGTCTAGATGTTTCAGGTGAGTTCCGATGTCAGCTGAATAGATTGCTATGTCATCAATGTAGGCCCTTGCAAATTCACTAAATTCCTTTAGAGAATTATTCATAACTCTCTGAAATGTCGCTGCGGCATTTTTGAGTCCAAAAGGTAAAACATTAAACCGGTGTTGGGCTCTGTGAGTTTTAAATGAAGTATAATCTTTGCTATGTTCTTCCATCGGAATTGCCCAATATCCTTTCAGCAAGTCCAAGGTTGTTATGATGTTGGCTTTTCCTATACTATAAATTAAGTCAAGAGCATTCTCCATGGGAAAATCATCTGGTTTTGTGACGGCATTCAAAGTTCGGTAGTCTACACATAGTCGAACACTCCCATCTTTCTTGTAAACACAGACTACTGGATGAGCTATATCTGAGTCACTCTCTTCAATTAATCCTGCATCTAATAACTCTCCTATCTGTTCATCCACTTTTCCCTTTAAAGCTTCTGGAATTCGATATATGTAGGGCTTCTTTCTTTCCATGTTAGGTATCAATTGAATTTTATGTCCTTCGACCTTGGCTTTTTTTATCTTGCCAGTGAATAGTCCTTGATGTTTTCTAAGGCGCTCTTTTATTTTTTCTTTCTGTAACTCATTTAAATGATCCAAGTCTACTTCAGAATCCATTTCCAGTTTCTGCGAAGGCAATAAATAGTCTTTTTCTGGCAGTGTTATTTCTCCGAATTCTTCTTCGTTCTCAAAAATGACTCCAACCGTATTGACTCTCATCTGGAATTTCCGGATTTTATTCACATGGATCTGTTTTTTCCTTCCATCAGGTAATTTAACTAAGTAGGAATGCGGTGGAATGTGTTTGATAATTTCATCGGGCCCTGTCCAGCGAGCATACAACTTATTGCTCGAGTCTGGAATAAGTAAATATACTTGATCTCCAGGCATGAAACTTTTGGACGTAGTTTTTCTGTTGAAATAATCCGCATAAGTCTGTTGTTTCCTCTCGGCAAATATTTTCACTTGTTCAGCAGCCTGCTCCATTTTTAATTTTAGCTCTTGTAGGTAATCCACTGCAGACTGGCTGATGTTTGTTGGTAAAGGGACCTCTCCGGACCATGATGATTTTAATACTGCCAACGGCCCTCTTGCTTGTGTCCCGTACATCAGTTGGAATGGTGAGACTCCAGTGGTACAGTTTGGGACTTCTCGATATGCAAACAGAAGATAGGGGATAGGCTTATCCCAATTCGAAGGGTTAGTTCTTATCACATGATGAAGCATTTGTTTCAAGACTTTATTATATCTTTCTACTAACCCGTTACTAGCTGGGTATCCAGGGCAAGAAAATTTTGGACTGGATCCTAACCTCTTGTGAAATTCTTGAGTAAGCTTAGAGATAAAGTTTGTCCCTTGGTCACTGGCGATAACATTCGGTATCCCAGTTCTCATGAATATCTCAAGTAAAGCATCACAGGTTGATTTTGCTGTTAAACTCCTCAATGCAACTGCTTCGGGCCAGCGAGAATGCTGATCCATCAGACAGAGAACGTATCTATATTTTCGAGCAGAAGGAGGCTCTATAGGTCCAATAATATCGACGTTTATCACCTGGAAAGGTAAGTCAGGTCTAGAGACAGAGAGAGGAGTAATTGGAATTCTGTCAGTTTTCTTTTCAGGACTTCTCAACTGACACTCCTTGCATGTTTTGCAAAATATTTCCACATCTTGGGAAAGTCCAGGCCAGTAGAAAGAATAGCGAATCCTCTCTTTAGTCTTTCTCATGCCCATATGTGCTCCAAATACAGACTCATGAGCTAGTTTCAAAGTTTGTTGTCATCTATTCTGTGGAAGAACGAGTTGTGTCACAGGCTGTCCTAATATCTTGTCCGAATGATGCAACAGACCATCGATAAACGAATAGTTTCCCTTCTTAGCTTTGCACTGCAGGAAAGCTTCCTTCAGTGACGGACACAATCTTTGTAATCTTTGAGCTACAATCTCGTAACCTTGTAGCTCCGGTTGAACTCGTGACGTCATCGGCATTTTCTAGCGCTTCGGAAATATCCGGATTCATTCTAGTTGAGGGGCTTACGTCACTGCGCCTCATTTCTATTGGCTGCTCCAATTTTTCCTCGTTCCCGCTGCCTTCTGAAGGTTGCTGGGGGTAAAAGGAGTTTGTTTCCCGCCGCTTCGCTTGGGAATGCAAAGTTAGAGTCTTTTGTTCGCTGTTTATTTCGTCATAAAAAAAATAAGAGATATCCGCTGAATGAACTAATAATTCATAAATTCCGGGAGTTATCAAACAGGGCACATTCAGCGTGTCTGTAACTGCTATTAGCGTATCCACATTGTTGAATAAATTATTTCCACTGTTCTTGTAATAGATAGAAACTCGACAGATTTTCGCTTCTATCTGTCCACCAAAGGCAGGAGTTAGTAAAATTTTACTTCCTTCTTGATCCTGTAAATCAGGTATCAATGACGAATGGACGATTGAGATCTGTGTTCCGGAATCAATGATTGCTTCGATTTCTTTCGAATGAATATAAATGTTGATCTTCTTTAAAGGCGTAATAAGATTCTGATTGCAAATGTGATGAGTCAACTTTGGCGACTACAGCTTCTTGATTTGCAGATCTGTTCTTGTTGGAATTCTTGTGAATATTCTTATCGTTCTGTTTCGGCACAAATTCATTTCTTTTGCGTTTATCCGGGCATTCTCGAGCTAAATGCAGCAGACTTCCACAAACGAAACATTCCTTTCGTTTTAGAATGCCATTATCCCTTCTTGAAATTTCTCTTCTCTGATGAGGGGGAACATATTTTTCCGATGAAAAAGTTCTTCTCAAATCATTCCGGGGTTCGTCAAATGACTTCTGTTTTGCTCCAAAGTAAATGTCGCACTCTTTTGCTAATTCTTGGGGCCTTAGCCATTTTTCACCTTGCTTCAAGCATATGTGGGAAGCGATGTCATTATCTAATACTTGAAATAATTTATCAGAAATAATCAGTTCTTTTAGGGATTCATAATCTTCAACCTTACGTAATTTGCAATAATATTCCCATGTAGAAGTGAGTCTGGAGACGAACTGGATACGAGTTTCGCCTGAATTTCTCTTCGCTTTTCGAAAGTTTTCCAAGCACGCCTGAGGTGTTGGTTCAAATTCTTTTAAAATCAAAGCTTTCACTTCAGCATAGTCCTTTAAATCTTCTTCTTTAATGTAAACAAGAATATTTGACGCTTTATCTCCAAAAAGTTTCAATAGAATTTCCGCCTGGAATTCTTCAGGGACTTTCTTGTGCTTGTAAGCTCGTTCCAATGAGTCGAAAAATAAATTCCAAGATTCTGTTTTTCTTGGTACTGGGGCCGTCAAAATTTCCACTACCTTAATGAGCTTATCCAGAGAAATATCGCCATCCCCGTTGCTGGTCACACTAGGTGGTGGACTTCTGTTTTCGTCATTTCGAGTCGCTCGAATTCTAGCCAATTCCAATTCATGCTCTCGTTCTATACGGCGCCGGGTTTCTTCTCCCCGAATCTTTTCTTCTTGTTTACGATTTTCTTCTTCTTACTTACGATTTTCTTCTTCTATCTTTCGATTTTCCTCAGTAGAGATTAAAAAGTCTTTAACGAACTGTGAATCTTCCAAATATTCCTTACTAGTCAGCAGTTTCTGTTTCAGATCTCCCATCTTCATGTCGATATTTACCGTTTCACCGAGTTCAGTTAAGACCGTTACAATGTCTTCTTTCTTCACGTTTTTAAACATTTTTTTTACAAGCAAATTTCCATCCGCTTTTAGTTTATCAAGTCTGTCAACGCTAAGCTCTGGTTCTCGAAAGAGAGCGTGTTGTAGTGTTGCTGTCTTTTCTAAATGATGACACCAGATTTTATAAAAAATAATTCTATTCAGACTTATACACACGCAAGACAAACAACACACATAAAAGTTACGGTGCGGTACGTTGCACCTTAAAAGGCACAGCTATTCCAAAAATAATAACGTAATAACGACCACCACTAGGCCTAAGTATTTCACCTCACCTCACGAGGTCGCCATTCCAACTCAAACTAATTCGTTTACAGAAAGCAACCCTTAGACTAGCAAGGAATTGCGCCAAGCATCAGATCAACCATCGCCAACGGTAGCCAAACACTACACTCCTCAATCACAAATATATATAAAACTAAGGAAAACAATGGGATACGAAAAAAAGTGAAATAAATGCGTTCATTGAATTTGTAAAACTTTAAGGAAATGTTTAAAACCAAGAGAGATATCTGACTTTCCTTTTTGCTTATTAATTTTAAAGAATCTATTCGAAGCACTCAATACCTGCGTTTTTGTAACACCAAAAGCTATCAGGTCATAAAAATTAGAGTTTTTACCACCATATAACCAAACCAACCACCAAAAACCATATAACCTCCTTTACCAAAAACCATATAACCTCAACAAGAAACAGACGGGAAGAGCAGGGATGCAGTTTAGTACCTCAGGCACTGGTAAGGCTGCTTGCTACCTGGTGGGGAAATAGTGAATCGTATTTTGAATTGCCTATGCATTCAAGTTAGCAGACTCGGGATGGTTTTAAAGCACTGGTTATTGGGGAGTCCAAGTGAGCCATCACAAGGTCCAAGTAACCTCATTTTACGATACCTAAGAACTTTGTATCTAAATATCTGCAAAATTCAATGAATTCTCTATAGAGTTTTGAAAAAATACTTACAGAAATTTTAGGAAATGTAATCTGTATAAAATATGGTATATAACGATGATTTAATTCATGTGTCAGAAGATACAGTGTAAAGCAATTCAAAATTTATATCTTTGGAAACCATTATTTAAAACGTGTGATTGTAATACAATAAACATGATGCTATTTCAATAAAACACATACGCTAAGAATTCGTAGAAAAATAAGTCCTTCTGTGGATACGTAAAAACTGGTGATAGATAATGAACCTTAATTATTTAATTAAAAGACATGTTAAGAAAGAGGACATTTCATGTGAACTCACAAGCTCATACCAAACGTAATTGTTTATTTCATTTAATACGTAACTGAACGTTGTGTAATATTCGTAACGAATAAAAAAAATCTATTTGTAGAATTATTTAGATATGTAAAGAAAAGAAATTAATTAGATAAAAAGCCGTTTGGTCATAAAAGAAATTAATTCTAAAATATCGTTTAGCTGAAAAAGAAATTAATTAAAAATATCGTTTGGCATAATTCTTTTCTAAAGATCATAAAAATAGAGTGGCAACGATATATTTGTCTTTTTCTAACGTTGCCTAGCAATGGAAAAGAATATTGATGAATTGAACATGCAATTCGATGTCAGAGAGTGATATAACGTTTGTGATGTAAGTGTGTGTGTTTGTTTTACATGTTTGTGCTGTGGGAGACGTCCAATAAATATATTATTTTTGATAAATTAGGCTCTACGATTCTTCATATTATACTGAAATACATCACAGTTGTCATGATGTGCCGTGTCGTCACGTTCTCTTTAATCTGCAAGAACTGCAATGGATTCAAAAATTAAATCTGTGCAGCGCACTTGATGTGTGTAGCGCGAGCATAAATTGATTTCAGTGATATGTTTCTCGAACTATGAAAACGTTATTTCAGGGGCATGATAGCCATGACGAAGACACCCGACTAATTCACAGCGGATATGCGGGCATTTTACAAGCAATCGAGCAAAAGCCCGCTAAGACAAGGCAAATCAGGAACCCTATTAGCCCCAGGTACTCTACAATATTCATACGATATCTTTACGATGTTGTGCGATATTCAAAATATCGTAGCAACATCGTGGCGATATAGTAAAATGTCTTGCGCTAATAGGGAAGATACGGCAGAGACTTTAAGACCTATTGGCTCTTACTGTTTGCAATAGTATCAAGAAACAATAAAACAGAATTTAAAATGAGTTATATATGAATAGTGGGTATGCAGATGTTTTAAATACAGTTATTGGATACAAATAAACGAAAAAATCTGGGAGTTTGTCGGGACGCTGTGTCATTCTGGAATTTGGAACCATTAGGGTAGCTGGTTCGAGACCCGATTTCATTAGAGATCCATTATATATGGGATTCTTGAGAATGGTGAGATTAACTTCGGGGAGTCCCCAGTTGGTGCGGTGTGGAAGTTGGCATAAGTGTGCCTGATTAAGTGTTATAATTGCTATAAGATCATGGTACGTGGCTCGTCCCAAAATGGCACTCGTTTGGATTCAATACGGGAAGCTAATCTAACTAAACAAAACGAAACTAAACTTGACAATTTATCTCTTCTCCTTTTCTCCCTCCCCCGCACAAAAAAAGAAATGTTTAAGTGAAAATTTTTTTCCGGAGTCCAATAACACAACTACAGGCACAAAAATATTTACTCGTAATATATGATATTAACCCTCTGACTCCTAAACCGGCCGTAACCGGCCATACATCTTCTGTACTATTGAGGCGGATTTCGGTCGGTTGCTGTTGGGAGAGTTGGTCATTAAGGGATCCTTTGGGTAGAGATAGGAGATGAAAGGTCTGTCACTCACATCTCCCACCACCCAGGAGAAAACATGAAACGGGACGGACAAATCCATTTCACGATCAATTAGTAAGCAGATCTCTGTAGACAACTGCACTCAGATTTTGAGAAATCTTAGTAGTTAGAGGGTTAACGACATTTTAGTCACAAGGTTAGTGTAAACATGACTGTTTATTTAAGACAACAAAATTTCACTTACTTTTACACGATGACTGAGTTGCAATATCGGTTGTTGTGATATTCGAAGTGACTGTAAAGAAAATTTCAATTAAAGTTGGGGGAAATAGACAGTTATATATCTGAGAATAAAAGTTTGTTAAAGAAATATCGATTATTTTTACCATTATTCATTTTCTTATTGATGAGAATAAAGAAAACTATAATCAGATGCTATATCGACGCAGAAACATTTATTTCATGTTTTCAGATAAATTTCGTAAAAGAATGATGCATATGTACTCAAGGTAATGCTTCGAACCGCCAATCAGATACCTACGGAAATTAAAACATCACACAGGAAGGCCAAACAAAATGAAATTACTCACAACACTTCCCCCTCAATCGTATATCCTTTCACCAAAATAAACAGAAAGAGTTATGAAACAGCTCAAAATCGGTCAAACAAGTGTGTTAAACGTTTGTTGAAAAAAAACAATAATTTAGGTTTCATTCAAATATTAGTAATATAATAGCCCAGATCTGTCTCTCGGTAACGCTTTGAGGTCATCAACAATAAAACTCGCCCCATAGCACTGCGAGACGTTAAACAGCATTATTTCATTGTTAGAGAACCTAAGTTTCAGTAATTTTAAATTTAATAGAGTAATTGTCGTTCTCATTTCAAATTTAATAGCTCTAAAATAGTAAAATAAAATTTTCTATCGATTGATATACAAATTATCTTGCTATGCTCAATAGTTCCAGGGAAATTTTAAATTATAGTAATCAAATATTTCAAATTAATTTCCTTTTTTTAAATAGAAAGTAGTAATTAAGGACAGTGATATATCATGAGCGTGAAATAGTTTGGACGCCACGATGCATCTGATTATTTATTGAAGTCGTGATGATATAATTTGATAATATTTTTGGCAACGTTTGACAAGCAGAAGAGTGCTTTGTTTTTATTAGAATTTTGAAAAAGAATTCCTTTGAAATTTTAACTTTTGACTTACGTTTGACAAGCTGAGAATTTCATGGTTATTGAATTATAATAAAATTGTTAAACAGCGAAAATTACTTCACACGGAATTTGTTTACCAAGAGGGGTTTTGAATAAAGAAATATGTAAATAATATGCAAATAAAAAATATTTCCTGTCATAAAACTTATGTTTATTTTATTTGTTTTCAATCAATGTTAAACATTTCTCTCGCATATATATCTACTTAAACACGTCAAATTTGACGGGAAATCTCTCGAATGAAGAGGCAATTTGCACACGTCATACCATGACGGGTGATTTTCTAGCATTTAGTATAAAAGCAATTTCTAAGTAGAAATTCTCTTATTAATTTTAATTCAATATCTGAATGTTTAAATTTGGGACAAATATTTTCATTTGTACGAGTTTTAATTTCAGAATGATTATCTTCATAAAGGGATACACCATTAATAAAAAGAATTTCGCTTATAATATTCTCATAAACTGAGAGTTGTAGCATAGATTTTATTAACTCTATCGATACAAGAACGTCCCATACGTCCCTTCAAGCAAAACACGTTGGCCGTCCGAAGCGTCCTTATATCATTCTGAAATTTCCATCCCCTTTCATTAGGTGTGATTGCTTTCTTTGTTATAAAAGGCTTATTAGTTTTAGTGCCTTTTTGCTTATTTTTTCTCTACATATGTTATTGAGTATAGGAGAAAGTTTAGGGAAGACCCTCCCGCTGGTTACTATTCAAAATCTCCTCAGTTCATCTCTGGTAGTCTCTTGTAGTTAAAAGTAGGCATCGTATTTCGGTTATTTGTGGAAACAAACGGTTTGCTGAAAATAAATAAAGGTTATAAATAGTCGTGTTGAATCAGCGAAAACCAATAAATTATTTTCCCAGCATTTAATAAACGTATTTGCAGTACCGTCCATTTATAAGATGATTCGTTTCATTTTTATACTTTCAGAAGATAGAAACATAAACAATTGAAACGCTCTTATGAACCGCTTCTTTCTTCAGTTTCATTTACATGCAGTAAATAAACTAACTACTAACAGAAACTTGAAGGATGTCTTATAATCTTTTTGAGAGGGATCCGCAAGTGCCTCTTTATAGAGTCTTGTCTTTGGGATCAAGGGGCAATTCGAAAACCAGACACAGAAGATCCGCCGTATGTACGGGCATAGTGCACGTTAAATGGGATATTCTATATTTTTTTGAGAGACACCCATGACTCTCTTGTTAAAGAGTCTTGTCTTCGGGGACAAAGGTTATGAATTCGAAATCCAATTTCAGAAAAGATCCGTCGTGTATAAGTGCTTAGTGCACGTTAAATCCGACGAGAATCAAACGTCCTCCCACGTGTGTGGTGTGGAAGTTTGGAGAGGGATGAGGTTGCCGGCTTATCACTTTTCAAAGAATGCCTGAAACTCCTGAAAAAGCGCCGGTTTTACATATACATCTATATGTGAAATACGCAATCGACACTCAGTCAACGGACAATCTCAATGGATTTTTCAAACTCTCATTGGACTCCTCCTCTGCTCAAATTGCATCTCATGTTCAATTTCTGCGTAGTTCCCCCCTGCGTATTCCCCTTTCAATGCATTTTCTTCACCATGTTATTATTAGCTCATATTTTAAAGTTTTCCTTTGTTTTTAGTTTCAGTCCTGTAATTTTATTATTACTCATTTTTGGTCTACACTGTACATTTTTGCACATAGATGTTCCCTATGTTTTTTTTGTTTGTGTTCTTATCTTTTCCTTTTATATAACCTAGATTAATTGTGTTACTTGTCTATTATCCTTCCCAATATTAAGCTAACATTTTATTTCTTGCCAATTTCATGTCAGGTGTATTGTATTGTGTTGTTTCTCATACTATAACTAATAATTTTTCATCACTTCAAAATTCAATTATGCCCTTTGGTCCCGTAAATCCAATCGATTCCCCATTTGGCCAGTTTGTGCTCAACTACACTCATCCAAGAAAATCTATGTTCTCTGTTGTCTTTGGACACATCGCGCCCGGTCAGGACAACTTAACGAAAGCAAGGGCAGATGTGAGGCCATACATGTCTCCCTACGGAAGAACGGTATGCACTTCCTTCCACGTATACCCATTCAACAACCCTTTGGGTTCCGAGCTCAGGGCTATATAGTGGCGTTAATGTTAGCGTAAAGGAAAAACCGACTGTATACAAAACTTTAACTACCCTACGGGAAACAACTATTCTTCATCGAAAAAATAAATGCCTCTTCGCATAAACCGGTCTATTCCATTTCTGTAAGGTTAGCGTGGTAAAAGGTTATTCTATCAGATAAAACATTCTAATTTGATCCCTCAGCTCTGGCCCTTTGGTACATGTACTATTTTGAATATTTGAAACATTAACGCGGATATACCAAACTGCAGCGAATCACTTAGGTAGAATCATACTGCAGTTCTGATACTTACCCTTAGGGACGGAGCAAATGTATCCTCTCCTCTCACTGCAAAGTTTGTCATTCCATTTCATGTTATCGGCCCTCATCTCCGTACATTGCTCCTTCTGAAGATTAGGTTCTCCTGAGTCCCAGTAAGTGAAGTCTACTTTCGATCCATCGGCCCACACAAATTCTTCGTCTTCCGAAAGATATGGAAGAAGGAACATAGTTACAACAGCAGTATATTTTAACAGTAACAGACAACTGATGTATGAGAAGTGAATCCATGCAAATAGAGAAAAGCATATTTTTGAGCAGTGAATTTATTCACTGCCATTAACCATTTATGACAATTTGACTGGACTATGGTTCAGTATTATTTAGTCAAAGTTATCTTGCTATGTCAACTATTTTCAGCAAGCTTATGGATTGGAGATTATAAGTCACTGACCCAGGCTGTCCCAACAAATGCTACTACTATCGATGATACTAAATTTCATCCGATTAGACCATCGCGTTTCTGAGATATCGTGTTTATAGTAATGTTCCTTAAACATCGACAGACTATTGATACTATCGAAGCCAAGTAGATAGTATCGGGTTTTCGGTACTATCGGCAGAAATAATCGATAGTATCGATAGTTTTCTCCCGGGCAATACTATCGATGGGCCCATTTTCAGTCGATAGTTTAGAAACTATCGATACTATCTATTATTTCAGCCGATAGAGAGTTCCGAAAACCCGATACTATCGACTAGGCTTCGATAGTATCAATAGTCTATCGGTGTTTAAGGAACATTACTGTAAACTCGATATCTCAGAAACGCGATGGTCTAATCGGATGAAATTTAGTATCATCGATAGTTAAACTAATGGAAAGCCTATGTATACCGAGTGAATTTATTCAGCTAAATGAAAAGCATATGTGTAAAAAGCGAATTCAAGAGCATTGCGCCAGATCAGTTTCAGAATCCACTGTACATCAAATAGGAAGAAAAAATTACGTGAAGTAATGTTTAGACAACAAGGAATTACATGACGTTCTTAGTTATGTTTGTCATGTAACTGTTTATAGCAAGGGAATTGATTTTTTTGGCAGCAAGTGCCGATTTTAGTTATTTATATTTAATTTTAGAAAAAAAAAACCGCTTCTCGTTCATCACAAAAGCGAAAAGAGAGGCTTACGGATTTCACTTTAGAAGAAAGTTCAATCAGGGCAAAAAAAGAATTTTTGTTTTAGACAAAAAAAAATAATGAATGAATAAATTTAAAAAAAAATGAATAAATAAACGATAGTTGACTATGAAAATTAAACTGAGTGCAGTACACAATTTTTTTGTGAAAATTTAAGTATAAAATGTCAATACCGAAAATAAATAAGATTTAACAGGGAAGTAGAATCAAAACATTAATGAAAATTAATAAAGGGTACAGAAGGTATAAACAAAAAGTTTTCAACAGGTAGAACAATAATTTTTCAAACGAAAAAAAATCCGATTTGAAATCAAGAAATATCTATGTAAGCGAACTCATATCAGTATTTATTTAAGATACGAAAAAATTATGCCCAAACGAAGAATATTATAGAAAATAGTTATTGTTAGTAATTTACCTTCAAAACCATTATCATCACATTACATGCTAATTTTAAAGCATTTTCGTCAGTAAACTAATTCGATACAGATTATAATCTTATAAAATACCCTTTAACTTTTTTTCTGAGATGAAAATTTCATTATATTTTTCGTGATTTAGTTATTTTAAATGACTTTCATCCCATTATCATAAATTCAAAAACGAATTTTTCACCGAAGGTTATTATTATTATCATTTTTACAAATGTAAAAATATTAAATAAAGAATTATTCTTATGATTAGTAATAAACAAATGGTTTTAATAAAAGTTGTAAAGCAGATGCAATAATAATTTTCGAGGAAAAAAATATGAATATTTACCGTATTTCAAATTTCGATAAAAACCGATGTAAGTCTGATATCCAGGATTATACCGAACAAATTGGAATAAAACATCCACTTCTTCTTGCGAATGAATACTTGCTAATGTGCCACCTGAAAGAAGAAGAGCTGTTTAAGAATAAATTAAATTGCGTCTCAAGACTAAACCTTGTCTTCACAGGCTTTTATTTGTCTTCGCTTCTTACATGCTTGTAAATTTCATACTGTAAAGATGGAAACTTCTAATCGATTTACCAATCACTTTCTGATGTTCTAAAATTTGTATATGTGTATGCATTCTAATATTTAAAACCTTAATTGTCAATCGATTACTTAATTTTAGTTTAATTTTGATTCTGTGATAGAGTCGCCATCTGGTAGTGATTTTGGGAAAAAAATGATTACAAGATTCAGTAATAATCATAATAATGTATTATGAAATATATCAATGAATAGAAAAAGAAAATAATAAAAAAGTTTTTCAAAAATTGTTTTATTAGTCTAGTAAAAGCAGAAAAGCCGTTTTTAATAAAAAAAATGAGGTCAAAAACAAATGGTTCAATACATTTATAAATATTAATGAACTGGCAGTACGCTCACGGTGTTGCCCGTGGCATAATGACTTCAACAAAATAAAAAAAGCCCTAAGTTTTGAAAACGAAATCAAAATATGCAGGAATTTCTTTTAACTAAAGATATCAGCATATATGCGCGACTATCAAACGTATAAAACAAATAAATATAATGATTCTTGGATCAGTAAAATAAAATAATTTAGATTAGTTGACGCAATAAAATGATCGAGAGTATGACGTGACTTTTGCTTGATACCGCCAGCCAATCGGATAGTAGAAATTTATTCTGGGAGCTGTGAGTAACCTTGGGTCGGGCGAAAGTTTCGTCGATTCGGATATGCAAGAGAAATGTTTTGAACTGATCAATAAGAAAATTCATAGAAAATCGGAGAAAAAAGATATTTTAACCATTCTTGTTTCATAACAGGGATAAATATTCCGGTTTATACCTAAAAAAAATTGAAAATGATAGCGTTATTAGAACGTAGGATGCAAGAAAATAAGAATTGAAAGTTAAAAATATAAATGAAAAGTGACTATTATTTAAAAATTTCTCAAAATTCAGCAAATTATGTTATAAATTCAAAACAAACTTCATTAGAACAAACATTGTTTGTTCTATCCGATGGTGCATTGATTGTTTTTCAACAATCATTAGAAAAGATACTACAGCCGCAAAAGTGCCAAAAATGATCCATAACCACACAAAACATTAAATAAAAAATTCTAGATTAAATTTTAAAATTCTGGCTTCGAGGTGCATTGAGTCACCATCACGTCTATCTGTATGACGAATTCCATGGCTGTAAGTGCTATAGATTCGTCTGGACATCACACATACAGATAGACACACGCAAACATTGCCTTTTATAGGTATAGATAGTGGATTCTTTGGTGTTTTGAAATGAAACCTTCTAATTTTGAATATGAAAAAATGGCAGATCGAACGACTAAAGTTGGATATAAAATTACCGAAGTTTGGTCTTTTGTTTAGGATTATAGCGGGCGATAAATCAACGATGACATTTCAAATGAACCTCAAATTTTTCTTTCTAGACTTTTCAAATAAGCATATTTCGGAAACTTTTGCTTTCGTGACGTTTGAAATAAACACATTTCAAAAACTTCTTAGCATTTCATATTAAGCTATATCTAGACCTCAATGAGCAGAATTGAATCACCTCGTCTCATGCAGTTGAAATTCGCTTCATACCAAGGGATGTGTGCATGTATGTCGAAAAAATAGCAAAGCTCTCCACCTAAATCCCTCCATCCTGGTGGCTGCTCTGGACAGTGGGCACCTTCTACAGGTGGTTTCAATACTGGTGGGGAAACTGAAATACAAAAGCAGCATACTGAAGATGTATAATTAATATATTGTAGCTAAGTCGTGTTAATTACAGTGTCTGATATAATTTGTATTTAATGATAACTGAACTTTATAATGACTTCTTAACAGTACAGTTTTTAGCACTATGTAATTAGATGACACCTTCTCTGTTCTGTGGATGTTTGGTTGAATTGATTCAACTACATGTCTATAGGACACTTATATTACTTGCTGGATTACCGGTCATTTTTGTAACGAGCTATAACGTCTAAGAATAACTTAATTTTAGCTAATAACGTTTTAAAAGGACATAATTAGATTAACAAGTGGAGAGCAGGATTAGGATAAGGGGTTAAATTACTGTCTGATAATTAGTAAAGTTTTTGACTTAATTCTCTGAACACGGCTATATTGAGAATTCCAGAACCTAAAAAATTGAGGTAAATTTTCGTTCGCGAAAAAAAAGAATGGAATCTTTCTTAACAGAATTTTCAGAAGAACGGCACCCGAAATTGGGCGTATTGGAAATTTCTCCCGTAAAATGCACTCAGGCACCCGAAACCGCCTGAATCCAAGCCTCTGTCGAATGGGGCGGTTTGAGACGGGATAGGACTCATAGAGTTATGTGGTTATCGTATCCACTAACGTCTTCTGTTTTGCTGCGGCTCTGACGAAGATCTTAATGGAAATATTTATAAATAAGAACTGGTTGTGCGCATTTTGGCACCATCATGGCAAAATTACTTTATGACTCATTAAACGTAGTCTAGACTTGCCGATCTATAAGCAAGTTGGTAAATCTTTTAACGAGATTCTAGTAAAGTTCTTCAACTTGTCTTGTTTCTGAATATTCTTTTCTGCCTACAGTATCGCCATTTAAAAGAGGATTTGCGGAAAGTCTCAGCAGAACTGTTAACGGCTCTTTAAAAGTGATTGCGAACCTGGTATATTCAGATAAATCTAAAAAAATGCATTTTTAAAAAAAGTTTATCATTTTTACAGAGGTCTTTCCTTTGTACTTGTAACAATGTCGCTCAAGGTTCGATGCAGATCTTAAATTTGGGTGCAAACACCGCGTAACATACTTTATTTTTATCTCTTGTTCCGTTTTCGATTTATGGTGTTCACGAACAGACAGACAGACATAATTCCAAATATGGATATTTTTTCAACGAGGTAAAACGCGGCGATTCATCAAAATCTCGAGATCGACTATTTTGCGGATCACAAAATTTTCTCTTCGTGTATTTCTTATACAAAGAGAAAGTAAAAGCTATTGGTTGCTTTGTATTAAAGCTTTCATATACCACTTTTCTCGTGTATTCTTATACAAAGAGAAAGTAAAAGTTATTGGTTG
>BGPR01001920.1:79227-95640 GCA_013235015.1 Araneus ventricosus | reverse complement strand
TTTGTATTAAAGCTTTCATATACCACTTTTCTCGTGTATTCTTATACAAAGAGAAAGTAAAAGTTATTGGTTGCTTTGTATTAAAGCTTTCAGATTCCACTTTTCTCTGTTATCCGAACACGTTGAAAAGTCGATTTTCAGCCAAAATTCCCATTTTTTAAAATTTTTGATGTTTTGGATAGCTCATTCATTTACCTTTCTAAAACATATTTACTTTTGTCGGTACGTTAATTAGAAGATGAGATATTAATTGTTTTATAACAAACCGAAAACCGGAATTGGGCGTTTAAATAACCGGAATTTGTCATTTAAGGAACAGAAACCTGACAAGGATTCTTTTAAACTGTATTTTTTCAAGTTAATATGATCTTAGTATATTTTTAGGAATGTTTTTAAAGTTTAGATACTTAATTTAAGCGCGTGTCAAAACTAAAATTTGATTTTTCTCAAAACTAGATTTTATGTATAATTTTCAAACATGTTAACTCAAGATATTATCATTCGATTATTCTGAAATTCTGTGAACGCTTTCTTCAAATGCTTCTCTAGTGAATGTACTAGAATAATGTGTATTGTAGCAAATTTTTTAAATTATGGTCTTTTATTTGAAAAATAGCGTAAAAAATTTGCTGAAAATCTTATAATGATTGTTCGATTAGCTCTAAAATTTTTATATATCCAAAGAATGCTAAGATTCTAGTACAAGCACTAGTCTATAGTATGTAGTTTATTTTAGTATTAGTTTTATTTGAATTATTGCAAAAGTGTGACTTCTAGCATGTTTGAAGTGTTTGAAAATTTCCTCTAAAAAACAGCACAAATTTAGGTTTTTTGAAAATTTATAATGATTTATACTCAAAAATAATACTCTATTATTAATCTTTATAAAGTTCAAATCTAAAAAACATATTATGGTGTTCCTATATAACAATTTTTAAAAAATTGCTCCGAACGTGTTCGGATACCTTACTAAATCAATAGTTACATCAGAGCTATGATCCCATTACCAGTGGAATTTTCACAAAGAAACCACAGTTTCTTCTTGCAAGACTGTATTAGCCAGGAGCCGTCCCCGTCGAGCAACACGCACGTTCCTTCCACGTACTCTTCCTGTTCCACCCAATTTTCGAAAGAGACAAGCCATCCGGAGGACCATTTTTGCTGGGGCTCTTCCTACCATAGAAAAAAAAAGAAACAAGAAACATCTATTATTCTATGACTATTGATTGGGGCCCCATTTCGTGGAGTAAAAACTCGGCTAATTTCAGAACTATTTAGAATGCACAGGGTGTCCCAAAAGGTAGTTAAAAACTTTAAGGATAGCTCAGGCATACATTAACAAGTCATTTTTACAATGGATGGGGGAGGAAACGCAAAAAGCAACCACTACAGGGAATCAGTGAATTAAGTAAAAGAAAAGGATACACCAGATAAATATACAATACAAGCTGTTATGCCCGGCGTTGCTCGGGATTAAAACAGTTATATGTCTAATATTTTTAATGAAAAAACTATTTTTGTGTAGAAAATTGTAATATAAAAATTCCTTTATCGTCTGAAACGTTTTTACTTCAAATTTCGTTAAGAGTTAAATTTTCAATAATGAAAAACGTCAAAATAAACCAGATCAATAGTTGTTCCCGCTATAAATTATGAATCGTCTGCTTTTAAACTTTTCTTTAGTATTCCTCCAGAATTTTGTTTATATGCTCTAGCAACAGCTCTTCATACGTATTCTTGTTCTTTAACATTAAAAATACATTGCTACAAATTATGAATTTTATACACAATTGAATTTTTTTTTAAATTATTGAAATCAGAGCAACAATTTTGAACGCAAATGAAATTTGTGTCACTGTAAAGCTATTTTTTAAAATTTAGGATAGTAAAAAAATAGTTATTGTAACATAACGCTTTCGAAATATGTCACAAAAAACAGTAAAATCTTGCTTAATTTTTAATTAAAAAATTTTTTAATTAACGTTTGGGCCTTTTAAAGTTGACAGTTATCTTTCACTTCTTTTAAAAATATTTACAGAAATAAAAATAAATTTGTTCGAAGTCTCACCGTTGCCTAGCAAGGAATTATTATCATTAAATTTGCTTTATTTAAGAATCGTCTGATATAATAATTTATTTATTAAATTTTGAAAAATTAATAAAAGTTGAAGGAAACATTTTACAAATATAAAATTGGTATCATTGTAAAGGCGAAATTTTGAACTTTAAGATTATATAAAAATATTTTTTTGGGGATAATTTGGTCCAAAGTTAATAAGGAAAAACAGTTTCTGACTGTTAATTAACTGACTGTTTAATTAACTTTTGGACTTCGAAAAGTTGACAATAATCTTCCTCTTGTCTTAAATAAAAAGTGTGCAAAGTTTGGTTGAAATTGCTGTAGTAGTTTAGGAGGAAATGTGGAACATACCCACAATGACTTTTATTTATATTAAGATAGGTTTAAAAGAATATTAATTTATATAGCACAATAATATAGCTGCATGAATGACAACATGCGAAGCGTATATAGATTCTGACGGCAAGCTTTTTGAAATTTACTTTAAATACTCTAAATTTTTGCTTTGAAATTCTTGCCGTTATTGTACCTGTCGGCTTATGACCGCGTTTCGTGAGGTGGATTTATGTTTTTCACTCCAACGTAACAATGAAATTATGTGATTGAAAAATTCGAGCGAGGTGAAAGGAATGTCCATTTTGATGATAAATTGTTCGTGACGCCATCTCTCGGAAACGTTTGAAACTAATCGTATTCATAAAGATTCCTATGTATTTCAACAAATTTGTCAGATGTAGTTAAATTTACCGATGAATTTGTAGTCAAAACCTGAAAAATTAAAATATCTTAGTAATACATTTAGGAAAGTCTAGGAGATTATTTGTATTATATCTTAAAAGCTAGTTTATAAGTGGAAGATGAGATGATTTTTATAAGACAATGTTGATGAATTGATCATTAGATATTAAAACGCAAAGATACAAAATTAGAAAATTAGAATTAGATACAAAAGTCGTAAAAACGGATTGACATGAAAGTTAAAACTTTTAAAATTTAATTTTTTTCAGAAAATGGCAAATTGTATTAATAAATACGAGTAAAAAAAATTGTAAAAACCGTTAACTTGGTAGCGAAAACGGTAAATTATGAAAATTAGTTTGAGTTTAATTAAACATCAAGTAACCTAACACAGCATATACAAAAAGTATCTGCTGTGACTCTGATTTACTCACTTAAATGTAAAATAGTTTTAAAAGAACATATTTTAAAAACACGCTTTTATAAGGATACCAAAATATAAATACTTTAAGTGAATAGAGAGTACTAAATATATTTTTAATTTAATGAGTATTTAGGAAATTTCTTACGTGTGATATTTTTTTATGGTTCAATATCCTTATAGTATTGTTTTCAACGCCTAACACTCTTACTATTTAATTTTGACTTCCAGATTTTCAATAAAAAGCTGTTTTTATCAGTACGAAAATAAAAACCTGCTTTTAAAATCTATTTTTTTGCTTTAAATTTTTCAGTTTTTAATTTGGATCACAATTCATTATTATAATATCTCAACAATGAATGAATATCATTTTTTTCTTTTTAAAAATATTTCACTTCCAAATGGCATCAATGACAGTCAAAATCCCAGATAGCAATTTTAGTTTGCAGCAAAGTTGCAACAATCTTGCTCTGCAAATCTGCAAGCTTGCAACAAATTTGTCATGACAAGAGTGCAAGTTTGAAACAAGTTTGCAGCACGTTAACGTCAGCTTCGAAGTCCCCACGTGTCAAATTTGCCACAAATTTGTCACGTGAAACTCATTGCAAACTATAGCAAAAACAGGGTACGAACACAACCTCGGATTAAAACTCGCGACCTACCGCAAACACACCTGACAAATTCACAGCAAACTTGCATTGCAAGGAGGGGTGGCGCTAGTTGTCTATTTTCGCCGTGGCAATCTTGTTTTGCAAGCGAGAGTGGTGATTCTGCCTGGTTAATTTGCAGCAGTTTCGCTACAACATCGAAGCGTCAAATTTGCCATGACAAGATAATATCAAGTAAAAACAAAAGTACGTACTATCTGGGATATTACTAACCCTCTCCAAAATCATTGTTTGTCAGTAAAAAAACATTCAATTTTGAAATAATTAGAAATATTACCTGTTTTAAATTATTCATTTCTTCCAGATTAATGAATTCATTTCCTCCAGATTAATTAATCAAAATTATTGATTCATTAATCATTTTAATTCAGAACATGTTTCGGTCTATGAATATGTTAGTGCAAGTGATGACATTTGCCGATTATGAAAAAAGCAGATTACTGTGGCAAAGTCAAATGGCACATGCGGGCAGGAAAAGGTTAAAACTAATTGGTTAACTGATTTTTAAGTTCTGAAAACATTGAAATATTATAGTGTCAGAGGGAACACAGAACTGCAGAAAATTTTAGAGATTGAAAAACCGTTTACAAAATTCCACATTTATAAATAATACAGAAGTCCAGTTAAATAAAAGAGAACAAGAGTAATTTAGCATATTTTACTCAAAGTAGGGACAAATTCGGGTGTAGGATTGAGCCATCTAGTCTTGGACGTCTGGGCACATTACTTAGTCACATTTCGTTAGCTATTAATATCAAAACCCCAACTTCATTTAAAGCATAGATTTCACTAAATTTCTATTCAATTATGTTAAAAAAACTCGATTAAGATGACTGAGATAAAATCAAATTTTTTTTCTGTATTTTTGTAGAAAAATTATCAAAAAATCAATAAAAAATCATTTTAAAACTTTTTTTACAGATATATGTTAAAAGATTTTTAAAAATTAGTAAAACGTAAAAAAATATTTTGTGATTCCTTGCATTTACTCGAAAATGAAAGAAAGGAAAAAAAACCCCAGGAAATTTCAAAATGGCGACACTTTGAGCTCAAAATCTGGCTAACTAGCGGTATACGTCTGTTGAAAGTTGCTTAGGAGTTTGGGAATAAAAAAGAAACAACGAAACTCATTCGATTTAGCCACGAAATTGGAATGCATCTGTCTTAAGCCGCCATTCACTTGAAGTATAGCCATGCCATTTGTCCTAAGCCTGGTTTTCCCCCATCCATTTTAATCGAAAAATACAGGCACGCCATTCACTGTATTCAAAAGGACGCTAACTCTGAACGAAGGTGGAGGAGCTATCTTCTTAACCTCTGTACAGTTGCTTGACCATTGTTCTTTCATTTTTCCCAGTCAGCAGATTTTAAGTTATGCTACCCTCAAAGCGAGGCTTCAATCTACGCAAGGCATTGCTCTTTTCGCTAGCCTCTTTCAGGGTCCCTCTGATTTTTCATTCCGATTTCAGTCCAGACGGAATTCCAACCCCCAGAAGCCATTTGGCTGATTTCCATAGGTTTTGATGGCTTTTTCCTTCTCGCGTTCCAAAATATGCAGCTTATCTGTGAAGTGAACGGCCGGCTTTATAAATCGGACACTGGACGTTATCGGGTTATGAAGCCTTACCTTAATTTTTACTCCAACCCAAAACTGTTCTGTGACATCTCGAAGTACGTATTTGAGAAACAAGTTGACCCGGTAGTCGATTGTCGCTAAATGCCCCTTGAAGTTTTTGGCGCAGAACTCCTCGGCTTCTGACCACGTCTTGCTTTCGGTGACGACGTGGAAGCAGGACTTCTCGAAACGCCATCCTGTGCCTTGCTCAGACGTGCAGTAACGAGGATCCAGCACTTTTCTACCAGTATCTGATCTGCCTGCGATAAAAGATTTTGGGAAAACAAAATTAATGTCTATTCTAGGTGGTTCTGAAAATAAATGATGTTTCCTAATTTTTACGAATAGAATAAATAATTAGCCTTATACAGTTACTGTTTAGTTCTTTGTTTCTTGTGGAATATGCTCTATAAAGAAGCGGAAATGTTCGCCCCTCAACTTCATTGTATACTTCTAGAATGCGGCGCCTTTTGTGTTTACCTTCGTCGCATAATGAGATTACCAAGTGTGCATTTTCGACCTCCCCCTTTTGACCGTTGAGTTGAAAATTTGGCGCAGATTCACAATTTATATATATAAAACGCTAAGGTAAGTGGCACGGGAAAGAGGTTAATTTATTTTTAACGTAGGACTACGTTCCTCCCATTGGGGTCTCAGGAACGAATTTCAGTCACACGCCAAAACGCCACGAGAAACGTTGTATGGGAGATCCTCTATAACTCGGTAACCAAAAACGTAACTAATGTCTTATTTTACAGATAAAGGGTAACAACAGAAGTTACAAAAAGAAAATTGGACGTAGGATTTGGAGTTCAACGACTACTGAGTAGCAAAGTTGGGCAAAACGACGCATGAATTGTTGACGCGATCCTCTATATCTCGGTAACTACATACGTTAAAAACCTAACTAATGTCTTATTTTAGAGATAAAGGGTGACAACAAAAGTTACAAAAAAAAATTCGGAAATCGGAAAAGAGTCACGCCAGCAAAGTAGTCATACGCCTTTAACATTAGCGGCTGTTTGAAAAAGACAGCTTCCCGTCATTTTTTGCCGATGGCAAAGATCAGTTTGTTTACAAAACAAAACCGGTAGCCTCCTCCATGTTAGGCATAACTTTACAGGCATAGCTTGCTAGTGTATTCGTCCTGGTGTAAAACAACTTTTTATATGTGTTATATGCTTCACAATAGTTTCTTACAATACGATGAAGCTTTAATGTAATTATTCAAAAGAGATCCGTTAGAAATGAAGCAGGCGGACTTGGGTGAGCCAGAGAACGTTCAGATCAACGTCAAAATAGTTTAAGTCAACGAAGGGGAAAAATCGTTTTAATTATCGATTGAGGTAAACATCGTGGAACTTACTTTTGTGAACTCTGCATATTGGATACTTTTCCGTTATACGCACACCACTTGGCGCCTTTTTTTGTCTTAGCGAATGTTCTAGGAGCACTGAATCGCCAGCTTGGCTCAACTTCTTTCTTGACGATAGTTGACGCGCCGTATTTTTGGCAAGCTGAAGCGTCAGAAGCCAGAATGCGCCAATTTGGCCGAAAATGCATGATATGCGCATAACCGAACACAGATCAGCTAGTTTTAATAAAAGGACCAGACTGTGTTTTATTAATGTAAAGTAAAATGCAGAATTAAATCAGTTGAAAATAAAACTCGAGTGACTTTCTGTCAAGTGTTTATTTAATAGGTATTCGGAAACAAATTGATTTTTAGATGTTTTAGTTCTTTATTTTTTTACCCAATCATTTTTGTAGAATTCATTGACATTCAATTGAAACCAAAATATGCTGGTTTATGACAGTAACAGTTTCACTATAAAAATCTTAATTTTCAAAAATGTACATTTTTATTTATTTAATTACAACCCGCCCCGGTTTAGCCAACCCAAGAGAGTGTGAGGCTTTCCATAGGCCGGAGGGGAAACATAAAACAAATAAAATGAATTACATTAGAAAAGAATTTACAAAGAACCCCAAGAGGTGAGCAGAACAATTTAAAATTCATCGTTTACAAGAATAAACTCCAAAAAAAGGAGAAAAGGATAAAGAATAAAACACAAAGCACAAAAAGATAAAGAGCATAATACAAAACACAAAGAGCAAAAGCACAAAAAGCTTAACATTAAAAACACGAAAAGATTACCAGCAAAAACACAAAAGATTAACAGCAAAAACACAGAAAGATTAAGAGCAAAAGCACAAAACGCAAAAACTCAAAGAGCAAAGGCACAAAAACTAAACATTAAAAACACAAAACGCATACAAAAAAAAATGAGGATAATCAAGGAAATAATGTATTTTACCTTTTGCTTTTTGACAGATGAACTGAATTTCGTGATTGCAGTTTATATCATTCCACTGGCCCGGTTTTCCTTGTGGTCTTAAGGACTTGAAAACCATTTCCATGCAGTCTTCCTAAAAATAATTGACAAAATTTTACATGCAACAGTAACAAAGATGTTCCGTTAAATCTATATAACAAATTGCAGGAAAATAAAATTTAAAAATCGTTTTAGATAGGAATTAAAAATGTTTTTGTATTAAATATGTAATATTTTATCTTTATTTAAAATAAAGAAAAATGTGCGTTATGTCCCTGTGTTACAGAAGTAAGAAATTTTGATTTTTATAGGGTTTTTTCTCCCAAAAAATGATGTTTTTTTTTCCTACCATATAATTTGATGTATAAAATTCCATTATTATTGCTCTATTAGATTTAAGTTTTTCTTCCTTTGAAATTTTTATCGAGTCTGTGAGTAAAAGCCTTCTAAGATATTAAGTAAATTATGAAGTATATTCTTTAGCCCACACGGTTTGTGAATGATTCTTCTTACTTTTCTTTTATTTTTATGAGCATTTTTCACTCGAGTTAAGACTTTATTGCATTAGTTGAACTTTATCATCTAATCGTAATGAATTTAAGCTGAATTTCCATATAAAAGCATAGGGAAAAATAAATAAATAAAGAGCGAAGAAAAAATATTTTTGGGAAAGGTTAACTGTCTTCTTTATGTAGCAAAACAAAAGAATATAAAGTATTTCAGCTTATTTTTGTTATATATAATATTTTAAAATTCCATTTATTACCGAAAAATCAAGCAAGTAATGATGGCTACCAATATTGTAAATATACTAAGTAAGCCGAATATAAAACCTTTTCATTGAACTTAGAGCAATAATACTTCGGGTTCTAATTAACATGTCATAATATAGCTGAGAAATGCTCGACTTAGCTTAATACAAGCTTCAAGGCATGCACAACGTTTAAGTACATCACATACAGCACGCACGCATTTAAATACATCACTCTCTCCGATATCATGCGCTCCAACTCTAACCACGGTGATCAAATGAAAAATGGGGAACTTCAGCAATTTTTAAAAACGCGTGAAAGCAATCCGTACTTATAGGAAAAATAATTCTAATTTCAAATATGCAGGTGAAATTTTACATAAAAATTTATTTATTTTAATATTGAGAGCGAAAGATAAGAATATATGAAGAAACCGATATAAATTTATAATAATATTCAAACACGGCCGAATGCGACTAATCCAGGAATTTAAGGGTGTGCCATGTACAAATCGACAATCCGTAGGTGTGCGATGAGATAAATTTATCTAACTTTTTTCACTTGTAATAATTGATAATTGAATTGACTTTTTGAAGACTGATTTTGATTTGAATCTATTCATTGAATCTAAATGATTTATTTTGCATCAAAAATTCTGCGAATTATTTTCTTGCACTACAAATGAAAACGGTTTTCATCATAAAAAAATCGTGAATTTAAACTTATATTTAGGATTTTCTAATTAATTTTGAATGGTACTGTAATTTTTAAAAAAGTAAAGAAACATTTGAATATCCTTGGAAATAATATAAGCAGTAAAATAACAAGAGAAAGTTTTTTTTTAATCTTTAAGAAGTTGGGACAGCCTCTGTAATCCGTCCCTCAAAGGGTTAAAATATAAATTCCGTGTAATAAAATAGAAGGAAAAAACTAATTAAATTTAACTGTTTGCTTTAAAATTGATAATTAAAATCTCACCTGTTACGTATATTCAAAACAAAACGGATATCGAGTTCAAGGCTGTTTTTTACTGTTCTTCGTGATATACAATTTTAATCGATATAATATAGATAAATTACTCATCGGGTTCCGTTATAGTTGTATTAACACATTTAAGAACAATACAATACTTGTATTTTTCCGGCATTATTTTATCTGATGCGATAGTCGGAAAATATAGGAAAAAAAAGCAAAGTCTCTACAGCGAGTGAAATGGAGCTTTCCCCTGTTTGGGCACTTGTGACGTCAAACCCGCTTCGCGCCAAAATGGATCGTTTTACCCGCGTCATCTGAGAGGCGAACTTTGAGTGTAAATATGAAAAAACAAAACTGCCTAGAATTTTTTTTAATGTTATTGGTCATTTTGAAGCATTTTCAATCGATTAGAGAAGTAATAATAAAAAATTGCTGAAGTTCCCCATTATGGTATACATGGTTTGAGGAGTATTCCGAAGAACTTGGGAATCTGTGGGTGTGGGACTTGTTAACTCTGTGTCTACGATTATTATTATTAATCTACCGGAAGGGGACCGACCAGATAAGGTTTATGGTTAAACAAAACCCTCTCAGCGTAAAGATGAAATACAAAAGAAACGGGGGGAAATTTAAAACAACAAAATAATAAGTTCAAAAAGGAAACTGAAACAGTCTACAATGAAAGTCTTAATTGTTGGTGGATGCCAAAAAAGTCTTTCTTAATCCATGACGATATGAATCCTTCGTTCATGAAGGATTCAAGAGTCGTGTCATGGGTCTTTGCCTTGGACAATATTTTCACATTACGTCGAAAGGTTTTCAGCACTCTGCTTCGTGAAATGAAAAGGGTTTTGTCACTGGGCAGACTGTTGCGTAGTGGTTTGGATCATCTTTAGCAACGCAAATGCATCGATCTTGTGAACATAAACCTAACCTGTGAATTTAGATTATGAACGGCCCATGTCCCGTGATGAATTGTATGGTTTTTGAGTTGAATGAGGCTCGATTAATGTTGACTTGAGGTACGAAAAGGAAGGCTTTCTTTGGAACTTAATTGGTCTGCTGCTCAAAGTTCTTGTTCTTGTTTCACTAACATTTTTGCATTAATTCATTGGATGTCAGAGTCTTCTAACAATAGTTCAAAATTACAAAGCCTGTCTTTAAAAACCATGATTACCAAATTACAAAGCCATGATTTAACTTCAAAACGAGACTTTAATTAATCATATTTTTCATAAAACCTTCAACTTTTTAATTTGTATGAAAGTAGAGTTATTTTTCACCATATTTCTTATCGTCAGTCAGGTGGTGTGTGCAACAGTTAGTTGCAAATATCAACAATGTTTAATCTAGTGATTGAAATTAAAAAAAAAAAATGTACATGAACTTAAGAATTGACAGCAAAATAAAGGAATATATACAATATCTTGTATAACACGGAGTGAACGAAAGAAAAATAATGAATGTAGATGATGACGAACAACATGAGGAAGCTTATATCAATACACAGGTTTTGAGTAACGAATTAGAGGTGGAGAGCCATTGCGTGTTAATTGTGAAGGATTAAAATTGTAATAAATGTTCTAATAAGGGAATGCAGGCGAAATTTAGGATCTTACACAACCACTCTGGTAAGGAATATCAAGTCCTTTCATTGATAATATAACATCAATGAGCAAGAATGATACTGCTGCAATCGTGTTAGCCATGGGCGATTTGATTTATGTCTTGGCAAAGTGATGTTCAAGATTCTACATTTCAGTTTGGAACGTTAAACATAAGTGGATTCGAAATGAGACTAAAAACTGGCTCAGTTTTAGGGTTTTTTCACGCTTTAGTCTCTGTTTGAAATGACAACAATCGATGACAGCTGAATCTAACAATACGCAGAAAGCCATGGCCAGTGATTGACCAAATACTTGTTTCTACACGACTTAAAGCTGCAAGAAATGAATAAATTTCTTTACTGTAGAGTTTTATGACTTAATATATAGACTACTGGCGTTTATAATTAAATTTTATGCAAATACAGGGTGGTCATGAAATATTGGAACCATTTGAAAAATTAATTAAAAAAACTATTAATGTTACAACTACGCTCTTTTCAATTCCTACTATTAGTTCACACTCTCCCTATATATATATTTATTTATATATCTTGCTCAAATTTTCAATCGTTAATTAAATACTTTTTATTCATCCACTCAAGTTCAAATACATTTTTTTAAAACTTGTAGTGGATGCCACTTGATGTTAATACAGTATTTTCAAATATTAATTCATTAATTAAATTTGATTAATTAATTTTAGTTTTATATGGGAGGAAGCATATGTCGCCTTGAGTTGTTTGGTTCGAATTTTTCTCAATAGATGCAGCAAGGTTTGCCAGCTTCTAGACCTAATATCCTTTGTTTTCTGTTATGTTGATTACTTTCTTTATTCTCTCTATTGGATATGTTAAAAAAGACTTTATGAAGTTTTTCAATTCCTGCTATTAGTTCACACTCTCCCTATATACATATATGATATTTAGCAGGATATAAATTTAGGAATAAATACCGTCAGTGACGAAGCGTATAGATCGCTGACGTAAATAGGAATTGACTTAAAATTTTTTTAAAAATTACTTGTTAAATGAGAGAACAAACAAAAATGTTTTTTTTTCAGATAGGTCGAATATCATTACGGAGTTTTAAATTTTCGACAGCGAGGGATTTCCATACGCAATGGTTACCGATCAGCAGAAGCGTTTCTTGTTACCTTTTTTTTAGTTTTTCTTGAATATATCGAAAACTATTCAGTTTTCGAATTACAATTGATTTAACAAATTAAAGAACGTAAAATTCCCTACAAGTGGATGCTTTTATTTTTCTTCTAGGTTTAATAGTTTTGCAGATAATGGCTCTCAAAAATGGGAGATGTCCAATAATTTACGACCACCTAGATCACCGTTACAGCGCATTGCCTTTTTAATGTGCGCTCTCATTAAAAAAAGGCTAGTTGTAACATTATCAGTATTTTTCATTAATTTTTGAAATGGGTCCAATAATTTACGACCACCTAGATAACAGTTACAGCGCATTACCTTTTTAATGTGCGCTCTCATTAAACAAAAGGCGTAGTTGTAACATTATTAGTATTTTTCATTAATTTTTGAAATGGGTCCAATAATTTACGACCACCTAGATAACAGTTACAGCGCATTACCTTTTTAATGTGCGCTCTCATTAAAGAAAAGGCGTAGTTGTAACATTATTAGTATTTTTCATTAATTTTTAAAAAGGATTCAATATTTTATGACCACCCTATATATAAATTGCTTCTCAGTATATCGAAATCATATTCATAATTATATTTAATTGCGCGTAATGATACACCCCCTAATTTGTCCAGCATTATCAACTAGACTTGCCTGTATAGAGATAAAACCTGAAAAGAAGTTGATCAAGAAAATAGAGTCACCTCCTCTCTGGCTAGCCCTGAAGGTTCCATGGGTTCAAAGTAAGTGAAATTAACCGGGGTACCGTCGGCCCATTTGTAATCGGTTTCGTTGCTTCTGTCATGCAGGCCAATCCAGACATTTGACTGTGCGTTCAGCAACAAAAAGGCAGTTAGAAAATCTGGAAGTTTTTAATAATTGTTATTTCTCCTCACAATGCATGATGTTTATGCTAAATATGCATAAAAATAAGCACCAGATTTACAAAACACAAGGAAAATGATTTAAATAGGAGCTTAATTTGAAGGAATCTTCTATGTTTTCATTTGATTCACTGTGTTATATCGATAACTTTTCACTTGTTTCGTTCACCCTTTGCAAAAAGGAAAAAGCATATTTTATGCATGGTAATATTTAAGATTTTTTAAAAATAAATTTTGTATTTGATTATTAAACTCTTAAATTTTCTGAAGTCACTCAAATTGTTTTTAGCTGCCTTGTGCGCGTTATTTTCTGATGGGAAAATTATTTTGGAAAATTTTATGAACTTTACACGAAATTTCAAAGCCAATTGTTGAGTCAAATGTTTGTAAGTAAAAAGAGCAAAAGTTGTTTCTAAGTAAACGAACAAAACATAATGTTACCAATTGGAAATATAATGTATTGACGAAGAAATTTTGTAGTATAGGTGGATAGATATACTAGACCAAGTAGATTGGTAATCCCACTTAGTCTAGCATATCTAGTCAAATTCATGAATCAAAGGACTCATGAAACAGGGAAAGTGTGACATTTTCTGTTGGTCAAGCCTGGTAGTGCCTGAGACCAGTGGCGAATCCAGGGGGGCTATCGTGCTGCAGCCCCCTCCAGAGCTAAGTCAGAATTCTTGATTTTATTTAAAATCACTACAAGTAACAACATAGCTTTCTGGCTTGACAGGTTCGAAAATTTTCCTACTTTTCTAGTCATTCCACTTGTAGCATTGACGCGGTCGAAGACATTTTTTGGCTAATTAGTTCATTGTATTTTGTATTAAATTATTGAAAGTATTGTATTGTTCTTTATGATTCTTATTGTCAGGTGAATACAGTCTGTAAAGTTAAAGTGTTTTGGTTTACATAAGCCATGAGGTTTGACACTCGTCACGGCGACACAAAAGTTTTATGACCTCAGCCAAATCAAGTTTTATGACCAAATCCTGGATTCGCCACTGCTCCTGAGACAGAAGTTTTAATTTTCTCCAATGTACTAAGATAGGTTTCCTTCTTGGGAAACTTTCATTGAAAGTTGAGACACATTTGCGTTTCGGTTGGAGGATAACCTCTGACTTGGTTGGTAAAGGGCATCTCGGTCTACCAGTATTGTGAAATGATGTTGGCTAAGAATCGAACAAAGAACTTCCTTCTCCGATTTATATTCTTCAAGCATGCTATATCATGCATTTAGGCAACCTCTAGGCAACTGGCAGTCTAAAACTTTGTAGTTAACAGCAGGAGAAAGCTTAAAGAGTCAGTTTACTTTAAGCAAAGCATTCGATCTTGGAAATTGGCAGTTAATTATTATTTTCAAGTAATAGATGTTTTGAATGCGTTTATTGAAGCAACGACTTTCCAAACATTCTTTTAAAGAAATAGAATTGGATTGATTAAGCATATGTCACACGAGAGCTATCGTACGCTGTTTGCGTTAGTACGAGCGCAATGCCACTTACCATAAAAATTTGCAGCACGTGACGCAATGAGGCAACCGGTCAGACAGGATTTCGGTAACCGTGGGGGCGAACTACGTCACCGTCAAAGTCACACCCGATTGGTTTGAATTATCGCTGCTGACGATTTTGCCGTCAGCATCGTGTGCATTTTCAAGCCGATTGAATACAGACCACGATTTCCGTCATCATGTCTGACCGGTCACGTGCTACAAACTTTTTGGCGAGTGGCGTAGCGCTCATGCTGACGAAAACAGCGTACGATAGCTCTCCCTGTGTTTTTTACGTTTTAAATGACCTCCAATAACGCAGAATTTCGGATGATTAAAGCTCCATCAATATGAGCAAAATCATGTTAACTCATGTTAATTAACAATTAGAATTCATTAATTAGTATTCATTAGTAACTAATCTGTTCCTTTAAAGAAAACTTCAATCATGTTTAGCTTTAGATTCTTATTTATAAATATAAAAGTACTAAGTAATGTAAATGAGATTTAATCAGAGCTTTCACGTTAATATAAATTACAAATTTAAGAAGAAAAAATGAAAATTTTTCTTTGCTCGGTATATAGATATGAACAAGAGAAAAGCTTCATTTGTTTATGGTTAATTCAAGAAGCGGAATGGAAAAAAAGATAGTTTTTGCGGTTAAAAAATGCTCTCATTATGTACAGCTTACCATTTAAAGCATTAGATTTTGATATGCTAATGAAAACTGCAAATTAATTTTGACACACTGAAAGACATCAAATTCCATTTCACAACTTGGTATGAAATAAATTGTTAATTTCAAAATAAATGAGAAGAGAAATAGATTATTTTAATTTTCTCATCTTGATAATTTCATAGATTTCCAACTTCTGGAAATTATTGAATTCATAGCTAAAACATTTTTAAAGGAGAAATATCATACAGGCATTCATTTGAAACAATTCAAATATTTCCTTTTGTTTCAGAAACTGGAATTGAATCACTATAGCTTGTGGTTAGTAAAGCTAACAGCACTAGAAATTCTATGCATTGTATCATTACACATAGTTAAATAATTCTAAAGATGTTCCCAAAGTATCTAAAAGTAATTGACAAGTTCCAACCGAAGGTAGTTTTGAATACTTATCAATACAAAGGTGGAACAGAATTCTGCGTTTAAAGCGAAGGTTATTTCCTTTTCACATCATGTAGAAATAACCTTGTTTTTTTTCTTCTTATTTTTCTGCACCCGTAAGAGACGCTTAAAAATATCTTTATACCATTCAGCTATGATGTGGTAGCTCGTGGTTTTGTATGCACTGTCAATTTGAGTTGCCATTGACTAATCAGTCTTAGAAACAGGAAAGAAAAATGAACTTTAGTATAGTTCAGCAACAGATTCCGAGACTAGCACTTTTGGACGATTTTACACCGGAAAGGGGGCGTCAGGCAATGAGTCATATGAGCCCACTTCCGGAGTTCTTTGTTAGATCAGGCTCAGTAAAATGTAAACATCAACCTTCCATTCTTCACCCCCCCTATTTTGTTGAAAATAACTCCGCCCGGCGCATGCGCAAAAGCGCGGAGGGTTTCCGAATCCGTTTCTAAACAATAATCGAAACTCTTACTTACCCTGTAGTTCCTGGGAATAAACAGTAGCAAGATTGCCGTTGTGTTCCTCTTTACAAGCCTTCTGCGCATTTACCCA